>JBAKFZ010000061.1:0-61429 GCA_037355385.1 Saccharomycopsis sp. FM-2023a
ATTAAATTTTTGAGAATACTACCAAGTTTTAAGTTTTCAACTTTTAAACCATTATAAAAAGAGATTTCTTCAGAATTTCTAATTAGGTTTGTATGATAATTAAAGTATTCACCTTGTAAATTTTGTAACTTTTTTGTTAATTCACCAAAATCAGGTGTATGATATTTTAAATATAAAGCCGAGATTGAAAAATTTAAAAATAAACCAGCAATTCCGACATTACCAATATTATCTCTTAAATAAAATGAAAAAATAATAACATCAATGATTGGTTTACCAAGATTTGAAATTAATGAAGTTATTGAATCACAAAATTTATTGATATCACTTGTGATAAATTGATCAATATTTTCAATTGATTTTAGATCATTATTGTTATCTATTTTTTTTGAATCAGGAACTCCAAATTGATTAATTTTATAAAAAACCATTCTATCATTGAGATATAAATCATGAGTATATCTTGTTAAATTAGTCCAAAAATTAAGAGATAATCTTTTTTCAAAAAATTTGATTCCACTATTAATATAACTTGAAGGAATTGCAATTAAAAACCAATAAACTAAGTCGGTTAAAAATCCTTTGAAGTTTCTATTAATAATATCTTTAACAATTTGACCATCAAGTTTTGTAATAACCACTGAAAGATAAGTTCTTAAAACTAGAAATAAAATTTGGCAAAATAACAAATAAGTATTTTTGTTGAAAAAATTTGGAATCATAATATTCCAAATAATAATTAGTTTGTTTAAAAACTTGAAATTTAATAAACTATTTGAGGAGTCATTTAATTTTTTTTTGAAATTTTTGAAAATGAGATTATTTTTTTCAAAAATATCATCATCAATTTGTTTTATAAATAATTTTTTGATTTTTTCCTTTTGTTTGATATAAATTGTTTTTATATTGTTACTTTTCTGATTATTATTGTGATTATGATTATTATTATTATTTGATAAATCAAATTTATTAAAACCCACCAAACTAATGGAATTTAATAAAGATTTATTTCTTTTGATAGACAAATCAATACTAGATCGATCTTTATTATTTAATAAATAGTAATATTTTAATTTTGCAAACTCTCGACGTTCCTTGTAATTAGCAATGATTTTTTTGACAAAGACAAAAGCCCCATAAATTGTCAGGGAAAAGATGGAAGAGATGAAGATGAGGATTAATGTTTTTGAAGAGAAAAGAGATTTGATGGATTTATTGGAGTCTAATAGTTGTTTGAGAAAGGCGTTTAGTCTTTTACGTGATTGAATGGAGATTGTCATGGTAATTGATTTAGTAAAGTAGTTTTAAAAGAAGACAAAGAAGAAGAAGAAGAAGAAGAAGAGAAACTTGTCTTGTCTTGTCTTGTTTATTTGATTTTCATTTATTTTCCGGGTCTAATGTCTTGTATTATTTTGTATCGGTGAATAAATATTTCACATGTCAAAATTAGAATTGGATTTCCCCGCATTTGTGGCTGGTGGTGTGGTCACGGGTTAACTGTGGCTGGTACTATTGTGGTATGGAGCCCTGATGTTATATGGATTTCTAATTCTTTTCTTATCCTTTAATGGTGAATTTAACGCTAATGGATCTTTTTTAAATAGATTTAATGCATATTTTTCTTCATTTTCTTGTAATTCTTTGAAGAAATTTTTAAAACTTTCAGATTCTTCCGGCAAATATTTAACAGGATATGGGTCAATTCCAACATAATATAATTCACCATTATAATTCAAGGCAATTTTATGATAATTAACAAATCTTTCTTCTTTAAATTTATATCCCACAATTGTTAATTTAATTGGAATTTCCCCGGTTACTTCTTGATATCTATAAACACTATAAGCAAAATTATCTAAACTATCTTTTGCAAATTCTTCCAAATAAATTCTATTAATTATTTCTTCATTATAATCTCCTAAGAATCTCTTTTTATTTTGTAAAATTAAATTCAAATAACTGAATGATTCACTAATATTACCAACTCTTTTAGTTTTACCTCCACTGATAATCATTATCAGTTTACTATCATTAACTAATAATTCCAAACATTTTTCAATTTGTTTAATCCAACTTAATTGATCTTCTGCTTCTTTTTGAAAGTCTTCCATAAACCAATCTTCCATTTTTTCCCCACTTCCTTTACCTTTATAAATTGCATGACATGGTAACATAATCAAATGATTGATATCTCTCAAATATTCATTGATAGCATCAGATTCATCTTGAAATGGTAAAATGCTTGCCATTTTCATACAAAATCTAAAATCTATAGTTGAAATTATGTTGAAAAGTGTAAAATTGTAAACAAAAATTATTTTTTACTTTTCCCGTACTAATGTCAAAAAACATCAAATTCCAGCCTTTAAATTCAAATCATGGACATTTTCCCAATTACCACTCCAATTGATAATTTCAATTCCAATTCATTAAACTTCCCTTCCAACTCTTCTGAATCGATTGCTTTAAAAAATAAAACTTTCACTAATAGATTCAAACTATGTAATTTAAAAATCTCACCAAATGATATTAATTCATTGATTAATTATCTGACTTTATTAGAATCTTATATTAATGATTTAAGTTTGTTAATCACAATAAATTACCCCTGTGATTCTTCAAATTTATTACAAATGGCTCAACAAATATCATTACAAATCAATTCGATTCCCTGGAAAAAATTACCCATAACAATTAACAATAACATTGAAACAAATTATAATCTTTATTCTGAATTAACAATTTCCATCATTAGTTTAAGTAATTTATTATTTAAAATTGGAATTTTGAAAATTTATCAAGATTGTTATTTGATTGATATTAAAAATCTTTCAATTAAAATCAAAGATGAAAAAAATTCCAAATGGGTATTAATTACCAATAATTATTTCAAAAAAGCAGTTTCAATGGTTACTTATTTACAAGAAAGTTCATTATCAATTGATAATGATAACAAATTATTTGAAGTTTCATCAAAATTTATTGAATTTTGGTTTGTTTATTTGAATTGTAATTTACAATTGATTTCCATCATTATTAGAAATTTTTGGAATGAAAGATTTGAAATGATTTTACAAAAAGATTTAAAAGGTGATGGGTTATTATTGAATTATGAATTAAGTGATTTAAATGATGGTTTTTTAATTAAAAATAATTATAATTTATTGATTAAGATCTCAACTTTTGTATTTAATGAGTTAAAAAACTTAAATGATTTAATTCTAGGTTTTCAAAATGATTTTGAAGAGAATAATAATAACAAGAATTTTAAAAATTTAGTTAATAAATTTAAAAATTTTGATAGTAATGATATTGATAACGATGAAATTTTAAATTTATCGAACAACCTTTTAAAAAGTTTATTAAATTATTCCAACTTTTTCAAGGTTTTCTCAATTTATTTGAAAATTTATTTGGTAAAATACTTAAGTTTACAAAATTTTATCAAGAAGGATAACATTGGTTTTGCTATTTCATTAATAAACTTTGCAATTAATAATAAAAATGAAATGAAGATTAAAAAATTGAATTTTTTGAAAAAATCATCAAATGATTTCATGTCATCAAACTTAGAAAATACTGATAAATTCGAATTAATTGATAAAAAAATCAAAAAGAAGTTGCTAACTTCGAACAATTTGTTAATATTAAACGATTTTAATAATTTGATGATTAATTTGAAAAATTTAAATTATAAATTAATAATTCAAAATAATAACTTATCATTTGAAAGACTTGAAGATTTGAATTTTAATGATTTTACAAAATTATTACCATTAGGTAAATCAATGCCAATTAATCTAAGTTCTTGGAGTCCATTAGATGATTTGGATAATTCTATTGAAACAGTTTATTAATATATACATATATACATGATTATTTTGTAATGAATCCAATAAGTTTTGGTTTTATTATTATTTTTTTGATACTGTTTTTGATTTTCTCAATTAATGACTTGTTTTTACCATCAACTTCCATTGAATTTAATAGTTTTTCTAGAACCACTTCTTGATTTTCATTGATTAGATTTTTTTCGTCAAGATAATTAAATTTAAATTTTCCATCAATCATAATCATAAATTTCATTAAATTTGATGATTTTTCTTCCAAGGCAACAGGCCAACTTGTGCTAAATATACTTTGCCATTTGAAATTAAATTTAATTAATAACTTTTCCCAAATTTCCTCACATGTGGCTGGACAAACAGGACTAATGGTAATTAATAATTTTAAATAGCCATTCAATAAAATATTTGAATCAATTTCTGTAGAATTGATTAAGTTTGTATATTTCATATAATCAGAAATTAAGGTATTCAATGATAAATCTTTATCAAATGCTAAATTAATTGAACTAATATATTTTTGAGTTTCATTGAAAAACTTTATTTCTTTTTCATTCCAATTAGTTTTTTCGATTTCATAATTATTTAATTTGTTCAATAACTCATCAATTGATTTAATTTCATTTAATTTAATTCCATCCATCAATTTATCACTTAAGTTCTCAATTTTCTTTAACCATCTTTGAATTCCCAGAATTTTTTCTTCATCCCAATATAAAATCATATCAACTGGCGCCAAAAACAACATATGAGCTCTAGTGGCATCGGCTCCGTATTTATCAATAAATTCCACTGGATCAACTCCATTAAATTTTGATTTTGACATTTTTTCAAATTTGATTTGGGGGATCAAATCATTACCATTTGAATCTTTTTCGTGTAAACAAATTGGATTTTTCTCAAAATTGATTTCATCAGGTTTGCAAAACTTTTTGGTAATTGGATGTACAAACGTTTTTCCATGAACCATACCTTGACTAACTAATCTTTTGAATGGTTCACCATTATTTTCAACTCCACCACCATCCCATTTACCAATTTTAAATAAAAATTTACTCAAAAATCTTGAATAAAGTAAATGTAAAATTGCATGTTCGATTCCTCCAATATATAGCTTAACAGGTAAGTTATTTTTAATTTTCTCTTTATCAAATGGCAAGTTTTCATTATTAACATCTAAATATCTAAAATAATACCAACTTGAATCCATAAATGTATCCATAGTATCGGTTTCTCTTTTTGCTGGTTTTGAACAATCCGGACATTTACAGTCTTTAAATGATTCATTAGAATCAAGGGGGTTACCTTTACCGGTAAATGTAACATCTTGTTCTGGTAATTTAACGGGTAATTCATTCTCGGGAACTGGTACCATTCCACAAGAATCACAATAAATTATTGGAATTGGACAGCCCCAATATCTTTGACGAGAAATCAACCAATCACGTAATTTGAAATTTGTAGTGAAACTACCCAAATTTAGGGCCTTTAAATCATTAACAATTTTATTTTGAGCTTCTTTAATCCCCAAATCTTGATATTGTTTTGGGACATTTTTATTTAGTTTCCCTTTTTTCAAAAGATACGGTTTATCTTCTACTTCACTCCCAACTGTCTTTATAATTGATTTATTTGGTTCATTCTCTTTCCAAAACTCCCAATCTCTTTCATCATGACCAGGACAACCCATAACTGCTCCACTACCATAATTTCCCAAAACATATGGAGCAACATAAATCGGAACTTTTTCAGAACTTAATGGATGTACAACAAATAAGTTGGGAATTAAATGTCCTTTCTTACTTTTGATTGAATCATAATTAAATGATTGATTTTTTTCTTCAAGTTTTGAATCATTGATAAATTTAATTAACGAGTGATTTTCTGTTTTATTTTCCTCAACTATTTTTTTGATTATAAAATGATCCAATGAAACTGCCAAATATTGAACACTAAATAAAGTTTCTGGTCTTGATGTGAATACTTCAATAAATTCCTCATTATTTAATCTAAATTTAATATTTGCTCCTTTTGATTTACCAATCCAATTTTTTTGCATCAACTTAACTTTCTCAGGCCAATCTTTTAACTTATTCAAATCATCATTTAATTCATTAGCAAAATCGGTAATTTTTAAAAACCATTGATTTAATTTTTTCTTTTCAACAATTGCTCCACTTCTCCATGATTTACCTTGAGAATCAACTTGTTCATTGGCTAAAACTGTTTGATCGATTGGATCCCAATTGATTTCTTGATATTTCTTATAAGCTAATCCATTTTTAAATAACCATAAAAAAATTAATTGAGTAAATTTATAATATTTTGGATCACAGGTACTTAATTCTCTTTCCCAATCAAATGATCCGAACATTTTTCTAATTTGATATTTCATTTTCAATATATTTTCATTGGTCCAGTCTTTTGGTTTAACATTTCTTTGAATTGCTGCATTTTCGGCTGGTAAGCCAAATGAATCCCAACCCATTGGATTTATAACTTTTTTATTTTGAAATCTTTGATATCTAGCAACCACATCTGTTATTGTAAAAACTCTTAAGTGTCCCATATGAAGCATTCCTGATGGATATGGAAACATTGTTAACATATAAAATGTTTCTTTATTATCATTATTTGAGGAGTTTTTTGGTAAAATAATTTGATTTCCCCATCGATTAATCCATTTTGTATCTAATTCATTGGGAGTCATGGAATGATGTTTGGGTACATTAGAACATATTGTTCTTATACTTTGGTACCTTAACATGTTTCCCATGACACTTTTAGTTTAAGGTGAATAAAAGACTCACATTTGAGAAGTGACATTTAAAATTTTTGGAGATTGAAAAATTGGTCATGTGATGCATCACATGAGATTTTTATTCATTGAAATTTTAAAGTACTTGATTTATCTCGAATATTAAACTTATAGACTACTAAATTACTCAAATATAGAATCTGAAAAAAATTGACCTTCTACATAATTTTTGTTTAAAACAATACGAGCCCAAGCAAACTAAATATTTATAGAAATAACTAAATACAGAATTATCTATTACTGGTATTTGATAGTTTTTCTAATTCCAAACTTTCAGTTAAATATTGTGATAAATTGTCAAGATCTAATGAATTATTATCCAGATTACTACCGCCATCATTAAAAATTTGGTTTTGTTGTTGAGCATTATTGAATTCTGTAAATAATTGAGTTCTTAGTTCATTGATACAATTCTCTGATAAATTGAATTCTCCATTATTCGTAGCAGTAATAATGGTAACTAACAAATTAATTTTTTTTTGTAAACTTAATCCATTATTTGATGAATTCATGACATTATTTAAACTTGAAACATTGCTATTATTATTAACAAAATTACCCAAATTTAATCCATTATTTGAAATATTTTTTGGATTGATTAAATCTGGTTGTTCTGCAAAATTTCGGGGTGAAGAAACCAGAGAATTTTGATTTGAATATCCAAGAGAATCACTTTTACTTACCAGTTCGCCTTTATTAGTTGGTGAATTGAACAAATTTTCATTATCATTTTCCATTGTTGAAACTTTCCGTTTTTTAGAATATAAAACTCCAAATGATTTACTGTTATCTGGAATTGTAATAACGCTTGACATTAAACCTTTTTTAACTGGTTCAGAAAATAAAGAATTAGAAGTATATCTATTAACATGTTGATTATATTGAGGTTTATGAACAAAATTCATATCGTTATTAGTATTATTATCATTAACATCTCTTTCATTATTATTATTGAAGTACTGATTATCTCTTGTTGAATCAAATCCAAATAAATTTGAATCAACATTACCAAAATTGAAATCATTAAAAATTTCTGGTTTATTATTATCATCATAATTAAATAAATTAAAATCGTTATTTTTTTTATCATTATTAAAATCAAATTTAAAATCATTATTTTCTTCAGGAATCAAATTATCAAAATAATTGTCAAACTGTCCATTATTTGATTGAAGAGTTGGAAATTGTTGTTGACTTATAATATTATTATTATTATTATTATTATTATCAAAACTTTGAGGACTTAATTCTTCTTTTTTGATATCGTTTGATCTTTTGAATGTTTGTGCTAATAATGAAGTTTGTAAATTATCTTTAAGTTCATTATTATTATTATTTGGAATTTCATTTGGTTCATATTCTTCAATAATACAAGAATCAACCATTTCAACTGGGGTTTTATAGATTAAAAATTTATCCTCATATTCTAAATTAGTTAAATGATCAATTTCCCATGGTTGACTAACCGTTAATTTTTTTATCATTTGCAATAATTTGAACTCTGAATTTTTAAAGTCCGTTGCTGTGTTTTGCGATAACGATGCAGTATTATGAAGATCACTATTATTATTATTATTATCCTCAACTGTTGAATCTCCCCAAACTGCTTTATGAATGACATTTAGATTTTTATTTAATTGATTATCTAACTCAAATTGTTGATTTGTATATTCTTCAAAATCAATAATATCTGCATTGATAAAAGCATTTCTAATTACTTCAATTGAAACATTTGACCAAGAATTTTTAATCATAATCATAACATCCGTTAATGATAAAGAAAATTGATTAGTATTTAATAATTGATTTTTTGATTTCCCTTGTAAATTTATTGATAATAAATATTGTTGTAAACGATACAAAACTTTGAACTCTCTCAAAATTCCTAATTCCATTGGTAAAAACTTTTGTCTTTGAGAATTTATTCTGTTATTAATTTGATCAAATTGATTAATGTTATCTAAATTTGGATTATGAATAAATACTAATTTAATATAATCTAATTTCATATTAACAACTCTATGACTGGCCGAATCATCTAATAATAGAACAATATCTCTACTTGCAATTGATAATCTTTTATCCAAAGTTGATAACCAATCAGATAATTGAATTGAGGTTAACCAAGCTTTTTTATTACTCTTATAACTAAGTTCATATTTTTTGGAAATTTTTGTTGCTGGTTTACCATCAAAACAAATCATATTTTCATAATGACCAATCAATAAAGGTTCTAATTTTTCTGAACCATCAGCATTTGTCGTTAACAAAACTGTAACCCCGTTTTTATTATGTAAAATTGGGTTGTTATTGGTATTATCATTATTTTCATTATGAACAAGTTTTTCATCTAAAGGTAATTTATAATAAAGAAAGAATTCATCCAAAACAAAAATATCTTTCAAATTGAACTGTTTCAAATAATTCTTTAATTCTAATCTTTCACTTTGTAAATTCCAAATTTTCAGTGGTTTAATTAGTTCAGTTTCCAAAGAATTTAAATTAACATTTAATTTACTCAAAAAATGATTACACCATTTATGACTAAATTCTCCATTACCTTCTTTTGAATTTAAAGGTAGAATTTTCCAAAGACTCGTAGCAGAGTTTTGAACTAATGGAATTGAAATTGGTATATTATCCCAAACTGATTGAGAAATCCATTCATTTAAAATTTCTCGAAGTAAAACATTTGATGGTTTTCTTCTTCTAATTAATTTGAATTCATGCTCTTTTAAAGCAATTAGCTCATTTTTTTTGGATAAAATTCTTGAAATTGTGGTTTGTGATGGAGGTCTTATAGTATGATATTTTTTTTTGGCCCAATTTGCTAAATCTGCTTGAGTCATATCGGGGTTTGCCTCTGCCATTAAACAAATATCAATTTTTTGTTTGACAGTATAACCCATCTTTTGGGCATTAGCCATACTCATGTTTTATTAATGATTATTGGCTAAAGAGAAAGAATTAAAACAGATGTCGACAGGTAGTAAAAAAATTAAGATATTGAGTACGGCACCCATTAACTTTGGAGGGAGGAGTCAGTAAGAAACGACTAAAGAGGAATCTGCCGTGATAAAGTGAGACTGAACCAGAATTTCAAATTCCGAGTTGTTTTAGAATTTTTTTTTTTCTTAACTGAATAATTGAGTTTCTTCTCAGGAATAACAATTGGGTAAAAGACACGAAAAAAAACGTTTAATGATATATTTGGTGGATAGTAGATGATTTTTTATTGCTTTGGAAAGGTCCCGTAGCTAAATTGAAAGAGAACCAAGCAATTTTCAAGTATGTGGTACGACTTTGTTATTTGTTTGTATGTATCTTACGATTTTTTTGATCGATGAGCCTCGAGCATCGGGGGTGAGAGACCCTCTTTGTTTTTTGTAAGGGTTTATTAGTGGTGTACGGTTTTGTTAGTCGAGATTGTTATTATTAAGAGATTTTTTGGATGAGAGAAAGTGAAAATTAGTTTATTAATTTAATAGGTTATATTTCTTCTTTGATGTTATTTTGTTCTGTATATGGTAATATGGTTATCCCTGGTTTTGCATTTTTCATCTCGTATTTTTCTGAAATTTCCAATGTAACTGGATTTACAATTTATATGATTACACAATCTTTAATTTAGTGTATTGGTTAGAAATTATCAAAGACTTTTTTTATCATCATTATTAGGCGCTCTTAATTAAAAAGTGACTATACTAAACTACTTCAATAATTTCATATATTAAAACTATCACAGTTATTAAAACTGACAACCGCCCATGATGTTCGTTTGCAAAATAACTCTGAATTCGATCTTCAATGATTGACAAAACTCACAATTTTAAATATGAAGCTTCTAGCTTGCATATATCACATGATCTATCACGGGGCTAACGCGAAAAGTATTTTTTTTTTTATAAAAAAAAAATCCAGTTTTCGCGTAGCAAGGAGGATGAGATGAGATGAGATCTAATACCGTATAATCAATAAATAAGTACCAACACAACTGCTAGAATGCCATGTCGATCAATGAGTCCCAATCTTTGAAGATTTTTGATTTTGCTCCTGGTGATAATGCAGTGATTCTTAGAAACAATTTTCGAAATTTTTATGCCCCACAATTATTTTATAAATCTCCATTTTATGATGAAATTGTTCCGGTTAGAATTAAGGATATTAATCATTCTGCTGATTTAATCAAAATTTACGGGCCATCTGCTGCTAATGGAATTGTTAATCAAAATATTATATTGTTAAATAATTATCCAATAAGGTATGTGGAAATAACTGCACGAATAATTGGACAATTTAAAAGAACATTTGAATCAAATTATCGATCAGATCTTGAAGAAAAAGAACCAATTTATCATTGTTATTTATGTGATACTAGTGGATCAATCATTGTTTGTATTATACCTGAACATAAATTTATTGGAGCTGGACTCTTAACTAAAGAAGGAGCAAATGATGGAATTTTAATTAAAATTATTGGTTTTGTTAAGCATTATATGAATAATTATTCAAAAAATCGACAGTTAGAATTACATCCAATTCAAATTGATATTTTAACCAAAAAAAACAACAAAAGTTTATTAATTGAAATTGAACAATGGCAAAAAGCAATTGATTTTCGTGATAATTATTTGAAAAAACCTTGGATTCTTGATCTAAAAAGTATTGAAGAAGAACAACAAATTCAAGAAGAGGAATTTTTTTTCGATATTAATAATTTAAGATTTGATAATAATGTTTTGGTTACAAAAAAGATTAAAAAAAATAACAAAAGATTAAAAATCACTAGTTTTCAGTATGATTTTCCAAACGATGATATATTAACTGATAGTATTTTAATCAATAAAAAAAATATAAATCATAAAGATGTTGAATCAGAAAATGATGATTTTAATGTAGAGGAAACCAATGAAGATTATGAGAAACCAAGAGTTGATATACCAGCAACTGGTGAATGTATTATATCAACTGAAGAAGAAGATCATGAAAACAGTGATATTGAAGAAATCAAAGAAATTCCATCAAATACTGTTGATAAAATCTTGTCAGTAGCTCCTCCAAAAATCAAAGAAGAAATTTTAACTGAAAAAATCATAAATTCATCAGAAGAACTAATAAATTTTACAAATAATGAATACAAACCAAAATTTCATTTAGTAACTAGAGAAAATGTTGAAGAACTTTTATTAACAAAAAACTTGATTACTGTATTGATTGACAATCCAAGTTTTACGAAATCATTAATTTTTGATGAATATAATCAAATCAATAAGATCACTTATATTGTTGAATTTTTTAGTTTGTTTATTGGAGCAAATAAATCAAAAGAGTTGAAAGATAATTTTACAGTTGATTTAAAAAAAATTTATAGAAATTTGAAAATTTCTAATTTTTTAGTTTTATTAGTTTTGAAATTTCATTGGATAACATTATTTATTGACAAAAAGCAACCAAATAATTATGATTTTTTGTTAAAAATCTTTGATAAAAATATTAAGGCTAATGAATTACCAAATTTTGAAGAATTTTTATTGAAAATAGCATCTGAAAAAATTATTGAACTATTAAATTCAAAAAATTTGAATTCTTTCAAGAGTAAAATATTTCACAAAGTTAGAGAAGAGTTGAATGAAAAAAGCTTTATAAAAGGTTTTAAAGTTCTTACAAAAGATGGTAAAAATGTAATTTTGATTAATTTTGAAAAAATCAATTTTTTCTATAAAATCATTTTGAAAGAAATTAAGAAGTTTATCAAAGATTCGTATAACTATTATTTTAAAAAACTAACTGATTTTGGTAATTTGGTTCTAGAAAATGAGATATTAAACAAGACCAAAAAAATTCTCATTATTGAAAGAATGACTTTACAAAAAGCATTAGATTTTTATTTTAAAAATTTTGGAAACAAATTATCATCAAGTTATATTCTAAGATGTATTGAAACATCATTTGAAAACAAATTAGAATTTACAATAATTGGGAAATTATCAATTAAAAATGATGAAATTAATAAGGATTCTAATAATTCAAAGATTGATGGAATGATTTATATAATTGATAGATTTGTTGAGTATATTTTGAAAGAATCAATTATAAGAGAATACGAAAATGAATTAATTGAAAATTTTTTCAAAAGAATTAGTTTAACAACAGATGATTATAAAAATAATCTGAATAAATTATTTGATTTAATTAATCAAAGATCAAAAATTTTAAAAAAAGAAATGAATTTCAAAAAATTAATTTGGAAATTTGAAAATGAATGTTGGACATTGACTTTATAGATTTTTTTTACAACTCCATTTAACAATTGGAATTATATTGAACTAATTATCGAGAAATTTAGGATCTCGTTGTAATTTATTTTTAAAACTTGACCACCAACTATCCATTGCCTTCATTGGAACTTTATTATTATCATCCACAAATCCTCCTAGATAATCATAAGCATTAGAAACAATTTTATTTGCTAATAATGCCGTTCCTTTTAAATCTTTTTTGGCAATATCACTAGCGGTTTCTGGTTTAGGCATTAACATTTTTCGAGATTCTTTAATTTGATTTAATTGTTGTAGGGCAATTTCTGTTGGTTCAATAGAAATCCCAATTGATAAGATATCATTACCTTCAGGTAACTGAGTTATTTTCGGTTCTTCATCTTCTACCATTATTTCATCATCAATTTGACTCATTGCATTGTTATTTTGAGAATTATTATTGGTTTTTATTTTGAAAATTGCTGATGGTTTTTGTTGAGAGACACTACCAAGTAGTTGAAATTCAGGATTTGGGTTTGTAGAAGATGGGGGTAGCTGGAAATAAATCAATGCGGTGTAATTAGGATCAAATGGAGTGTCCGGAAGAATAAATAATGAGACGTGGGATATTGAGCTAGCATTGGGGATATTAAAGACAAATTTGAGGTTTTCTACCTGTTGTGCCAACATCACTGATAAGATTGTTAGTGTTTTGCTGATAATGTTGAGAAAGAGATTGCTATATGATACGTACCAGGTCTCCCTGAACATACAAGTCCAAACATGATTAGTTAATTTGATGATAGTTTTAGTGATTGGTATTCTCTATCAATATCAAGGGATGAGGAGCCAATTTAAAGGGTTGGGGATGTTTTTTTTGTGTTTTTCTGGAGGATTCTAGAAGGTCGCAATACAAATGGATCTTAATTGTTTGTGATAGGTTTTGATATAAGACCAAGGGTAACTTTAAGGAAGAATACAAGGTGTAGGGATAATAAAATACTGTTAATGTCTTCATCATTAGAAATAATTTGATAATTAGAGGAAGTGTAACTATAGATTTGGCTGGAAAGGGTCAAAGTTCCAAACTTTGGATACATTCTGCGGGTAACCTTAAATGCCTCTATCAATGGAAAAATTTTGACTTTTTATGATTTTTTTTTCTGGCTAAGAGAATTTTTTTATTAATTTCTTATGGTTATTTAATTGTTATTTGACTGTTAGAAAAAAAACTCTAAAAAAAAAATTCAAAAAAAAAATTTGTTTATCATTTAGAAAATTGGAACTAAAATTAGACATTTATTATGTAATGGCTGTTCCTGGACGAACAAGAAGGTGTGTTAATTTTCCTTGTGATTCTTACACCGATACATTTGTCCCAGATTGATTACTGGTAACGCATTTCTACTGATTTTGTTCAAGATGGAACAGCGGAAAGATTTTATCTAGACATTTATTCGTTATTCATTATTCATTCATTTGTTACTCTTCTCAAAAATTCCGATAAACGTAGTGGCGCATCCTCCTGCCATCAAGTATACTCCTTCATTGTTTTTATCTCCCTGGTAAAGAAGATTTAGTAGACCAAACGTCGTAGAATCTTCCTCTTCATTATTTTCATTGGCATATTTCTTAGTCCCACAATTCCCATGTTCCCCCCATCCCCAGGAATATACATCATTCCTTCCTTCTGTTAATACTATCCCATGTTCACTACCCACTGCAAATTTTTTGATTTTGATTTGATTCTTATTAAGGTTTTGAAGATTTTGAAATTTTTGAGAATGAGAATTATTGCCAAATGAATAAATCATTTTATCATCATCATCAATTGTTTCAACATGTATTGAAGACCACATGGATTTCATTTGGACAATATTATTAGCATTAAATGTTGATAATCCATCTTCTTCCAATCTTTTAATATTACCTCTGCCAATTATTTTATTTTCTCCATAAAATATTGAATATTCTCTACCAACAACAAATTCTTTCAAATCTTTGGGCAAGTCTAATTTTGTGGGAATCCAAACTTTTTTGGGTAAACTCAAAGATAGTTTACCCAATTTATTATAACCCCATCCATAAAAATCCCCTGATGAAGTTCGTAAAATAACATGATCTAATGATGCTTTAATATCCACGATTTCTCCATGTTCAAATTCAATTGGTTTCAAAATGTTTTTTTCATCAGGCTTAAAGCTTTTCATTATATTTTTGCCTAATCCTAATTCACCTTTTGATCCCAATCCGCAACTAAAAAGATTATGATCTTGATCCACCAATATGGAAAACTCCCATCCACAGGCTATTTTGAGCCATTTTTGCCTCTGTAAAGCTGGAAACTCTTGAAAAGTATGTAAATAAGACTCTTCTGTCCTGACTCCTACCTGTCCTTGATTATCTTTTCCGGAAACCAAAAGTCTGCCATCTTGCAAGAGCACCAATGTGTGGTTTCCTCCTCCAGAAATCTGTTCAATCTGGCCCCATGACTCACTAAAAAGAACTGGTTGCAACACTGATTGATCGTCATCATGACCTAGGCCCAACTGGCCACTACCATTAGATCCACAGGCCAATAATTTGTAAGAACTTGTCATTTTGTGCTGGATTTGTCCATTATTTTACAACAAATTTCTGAGATTTTGTGAAATTTTTGACACTTTTTTTGGGACGCGAAAAAAAAAAGAAAGAAGCAAATTTGAAATACTTTGTCGATTCTCGCGACTTACAACTACAAGAAAGACCCCAAACACCGATAAGAATGAGTAGCGAAAAGGACAGTGATGGACTGTTCATTCAAGTCCCTGGTAGTACTGACTCCTCGCCTTTGAAAAGCGACTTGCCTCCCACCAGAAGCATGATCGAGCACAACAGCAAGAACAATATCGTTGGGGCAGCTAACTTGAAAGAAAGATTTGCTTTGAACTCCTCATCCTCCACTACCACCGTCAACGGTTCTTCTAGAATCCCTGTCTCCTCTGGAGTCTCCCGGAAGTACCAGGACGACGTCGCGGTGATCAAGAAGAAATATCCAACCGTCAAAGACAATGTTCTCGAGCTAATATACAAGAGAAAGAAAGGAGTCTTAAGAGACGTCGTTGCTTTCCTTGACGGCTTGCAAGTCTCCCATCCCAGATTCTTTGATGTCTCTCCTCCACCTTCTCAACCGCCAACTGCCAAATCAAATGGGAATCTCAAAAAATTTAACGATGCAGCTATTATTAAAAACCAAAAATCAACTTCTTCTACTGGAAGATTGGCCAGTTTGAGTAACTCAATTCCTTCTGCTTACAAGCTTAATCCTCAAAAAAAAACTTTAAGTATTCAACAAAAGTTTGGAATCACAAATCATAAACTTTCTGAACCTGATGTCCAACCTAGAAAAAGAAAATTGGTTCGTGGATCAAGAAACCCTCAACCCGATTATTCAGAAGATTTTATGGTTGATGATGATGAGGATGAAGATGCTGAAGAACCTTTGCTAGAGGTGAAAAAGTCGAAAACTATTCTTCAAAAATATGGAAAAGCCGATACTGTTCCTAAAAGTAAAACAATTGATTTGAGTGATGATGAAGAAATGGATGCTGGAGCCTCTGAAGGTGAAGATGATTCTGATGCTGATGTTCATGTGGAATCTAATGTCTCTCAATATGAATTAAATGTCAGGACCTTAGAATTTTTAAATACTGCTCAATTAAGAGATATATGTGATATTGGAGGTTGTACTCCAGAAATTGCAGAAAAATTGATTGCTAAAAGACCTTATCAATCGTTATATGAAATTCAAAATGACGAGTTAGGTGAAACCTTAACTAAAAGTAATACTAAAGGGAGGGGTGGATCTTCGAGAAAACCTAATGGCCTTAAGATTGTTGAAAAAACTTCGGTAACTTTGAAAGGTTATGATGCAGTTGATTCTTTGGTTAAAAAGTGTTCTGAATATGGTAAAATCATTGCTGATGAAATCAAAAAATGGGGGATTAATGTTACAGGTGAAAAGGGGGAATTAGAAATTGTGGAAGTTGATTCTGAGAAAATCAAAAGTGAAGAAGTAATTGATGTAGATGATGATGATGGCATCAAAGTTGTTGGAACCAAAAGAAAATTAAAAGGTAGTTATTTCACTCATAAACCAAAAGAATTGGCAGAAAGTTTAGAGTTAAAACCTTATCAACAAGTTGGTATAAATTGGTTGAATATGTTATATCAAAATAATTTATCTTGTATTTTAGCAGACGAAATGGGTTTGGGTAAAACTTGTCAAGTCATTTCATTTTTTGCCTATCTTAAGGAAATCAACGCTAATAGAGGTCCACATTTAGTGGTTGTTCCCTCATCAACTTTAGAAAATTGGTTAAGAGAATTTCAAAAATTTTGTCCATCTTTAAAGGTTTCCCCATATTATGGATCCCAAAAGGATAGAATGGAGTTAAGAATTGATTTACAAGAAACTGAATTTGATGTTTTAGTTACCACTTATAATTTGGCAACTGGTAACAAAGATGATGTTAGATTTTTAAGAAACCAACATTTTAATGTCATTGTTTATGATGAAGGTCATATGTTGAAAAATAGTGCTAGTGAAAGGTACAGGAAGTTAATGAGAATTTCGGGGAAGTTTAGATTATTGTTAACTGGTACTCCTCTACAAAATAATTTAAAAGAATTAATTAGTTTACTAGCATTTATTTTACCAGGAATTTTTAGGGAAAAGCAAGAAGATTTACAAGTTCTATTCAATCAAAAAGCTACAACATCAAATGAGGATAACAAAACTTATAATCCTTTAATTGCTGATAAGGCCATTGCAAACGCCAAAACGATGATGACTCCGTTTATTTTAAGAAGAAAGAAACAACAAGTTTTAAAAAACTTACCAAAGAAAGTTACTTCAATTGAATATTGTGATAATACTGAAATTCAACAAAAAATTTATGATGGATCATTGAAATTAGTTGAAAGACCAAAAGATGGTTATAATAATAATGATCAATCTACTAATATTATCATGAAGTTAAGAAAAGCGTCGATTCACCCATTATTATTTAGATATCATTATACTAATAAAATTTTGAAAGAAATGGCTAAAAAGATTATGAAAGAACCACAATATGTTGAAGCTAATGAACAATTTATCTTTGAAGATATGGAAATAATGACTGATTTTGAATTAAATCAATTATGTGAAAAATTTCTGAATACTATTGGTGAATATAGTTTAAATTTGTCAAAGGAAATTTACAATTCAGGGAAGTTTAAAAAACTACAAGAATTGTTACCAAAGTTCATTATTGAGGGTGATAGAATTTTAATTTTTTCATTATTCACTCAAGTTTTAAATGTTTTGGAAGTTTTATTAAATGATATGGGGATTAAATTTTTGAGACTTGATGGATCAACTTCCGTTGAATTAAGACAAGATATAATCGATCAATTTTATCAAGATGAATCAATCAAAGTTTTCATCCTTTCTACAAAAGCTGGAGGTTTTGGTATTAATTTAGCTTGTGCAAATAATGTGATTATATTAGATCAAAGTTTCAATCCTCATGATGATCGACAAGCAGAAGATAGAGCTCATAGAGTTGGTCAAACCAGAGATGTTAAAGTTATAAGATTGATTTCAAAAAACACAATTGAAGAGAATATTTACAAATTAGCTCAGCAAAAATTACAATTGGATCAAAGTGTTAGTGGTGATTCGGGTAAAAATACTGAAGAAAATTCGAATAAAGTATTATTCAAAGAGCTTTTAAATTCAAATAAAATTTCTAAAATTGAAGAAGCAAAAGATGGTGTTGAAATTTGAATTATCTATATTCTAGTGTATATTATTTACAATCTTATTTTTTTTTTTTTATAAATTTTTTATTTATAAGAACTCATTAATTAATCATTAAAATCATATTGATACAACTCAATAATATTGTAGTATTAGCTATTTACAAAACCTTTTATCCCTTATTTTTCATCATCTTCATCATCGATATTAATTCCTAATTCTCTTGCCTTTTCTTCTAATCTTTTACGCTTTTCAATTCTCGCGGCTCTCATTCTTGCTAACTCTGCTTTGATTTCATGAGGTTCTTTTGGGATTTTATTTAAAGTCTCTGGATCTGGCCAAAACCCTGGAACATTGAATTTTTTATCAGTATCGGTACCAACATAATACATAACAGCAATTGGAGTCATTAAATAAAAAGTAAACTAATGGTTAATAATTATCATTTTGATGATTAGTTTGAATATTATTACTTACTCTAAAAATATCTAGATTGGCTCTGGAAATTCTAGGGATCTTGGGGATTTTGAATTTACTAAAAAGATTGCTCATTTCAATAATGTTTAATTTGATCTATCTTTTGAAAATATTTAAACATTTAAATCTTGAGAAATTCAATATTGATTTTTGATGCCACAAAAAGAAAAAAAATTCCGCTTAGTCAGCTTATTCAAGAATTCTTCAACATGTCACAAATTGAAAGTATTGATTTTTACCATTTATCAATGAAATGAATAATAATAGGCGGTTTGAGTCTTATCATGTTTGAGGTAGTAAAATGATATACCCAGTAATATTGTAGATGTTGTTTTGGTGGAAAAGACCCCTTAACATCAAAGATTACATACGTTAAAATATTAAACTTCAAATCTGTATTTCAAATAACCCTTGTAAATTATTATATGGCTCAAACTCAATTGAGTGTCTGTCAAATAAAGCGATAGGTCTAACTTCTCAACAAGTGTAATTCGAATGGAATGATTTGTCAAGAAGTCTCTCTTATTTCATATCATATCTTTTTTACTCTATAAAATAGAATAAAAGCAAGAGAAAACTTGAAATTAGGAAGCTATAGAACTATAAGAAATGAATCATATTTCAACGGGTATAACGGAATTTACAACAGTTTCCATTTTTATTGAAGAAATTTACAAGTTAGAAATTTTACATAATTGTGTAAAGTTCAACAAAGAATTCAAATAATTCAAAATAATGTCAATATAAACTACTTTTAGGTTAAACTTCCGAATAGTTCTGGAAAAAAGTCAATCAACAAGTGAAGCATCTACAAAGTCGATATTGTTATCTTTACACTAATTTGATACTTACAAGTTACTGAAAATTTTTAAAGACCTTGTAAGAAATCAGACTTTTTCTTTCCAGCTATTACAGGATGCAAGTAAATGAATAACGGTCTATTTATCTAACATAAGTCTATAAGATTTTGGATAAAACTATGATGACACCAAAAAATTTCTTAACCCATTTTATGTGTTGTTTGATAATTTCCTTTCCTTATGCATGATGTTTGACTAAAAAGCATCATAGATTTCTCCTCTTTGTTTCAATAGATCCATTTAAAGTTTTCTGTAGTTTTGGACAACAATAACTCCTTAAGATTTTCAACAACAAAGATTAGGAAACGTGATATCTTTTAAGAAAGGCTTTGAACTCTTTATAGGATTTACTAGAGAACTTTTGTTAGCTTTTTGCAAAGTATTATTGAAAATGTTTTGGTATTCAAAATTTCAACTTCCTATAATATTTGCGTGAGTTATTTCCAAATATCTCTTTAAGACAATCAATTGTAAATCCATATGTTTCAGGGGTTCAACTGAAATGATAATTGACATATCTCAGCCAATAAAAATTGATGTTGAATATAAAAATCGCAGAAGTGAATTGAAACCTCCTCAAAAACTCTTAGAATTTGAGTCCAATACTAAGTCAAGTTTCCTTAACTCCAAGACTTCCTCAAAACTCCCATATTAGAATATTTTTTTAGAAATTGTGAAAGTAAATCTAATGCCCTTGCTCGCTTAAAATTAAATTTCTGAAAACGTCCCTGTGGCGAAAACGGTATCGCTTCCGAGTCCGGGTAAATTTTTATATTAAAAAAGCCAGATTTATCGGAGGATTGTGGGTTCGAGTCCCATCAGGGACTTTTTTTTATCCCAAAATTTGTAAGTTTTACAATAAATACTAAAATTTTAATCTATATTACACTTAAAACTCAAGATTCATTTTCTAAAGCTTTTAAAAATTCATCATCATCCATATTATCAAAATCATCAACATCCATTTTTTCAACTTTAGTTTCAGAACTATTTTCATTGACAACAACATGTCCTTGACGTTTTTGAAATTCTAGTAATTGATCATAACTCCAAACAGAATTTTCTTGATCTTTTTCATCTAAAGCTTGAGCCATGGTTCTTAAAAATTGTTTAGCACTCGAAATTGCAATATCAATTGACAAACCATAATCAGATTTTGAAATATTTTGAGCAATCCATTGTGGTAATTGATCAACTTTAAATTGAAATCTTCTATCAGCTAAAACCATAATACCATAATCCTCTTTACCTCTTAAAACTCTACCCAAACATTGAGCTGCATGTCTCATTGCATCGAATGATAAAAAATCTTTCTCTCTAATCAAATAATTATCTCTTAAAAATTCAAGACGAGCTTTTAAAATTCTTGATTCAGTATATTGATAAGGAATACCAATCATTAGAACTGTACGACCATAATGATGATCAAAATCAATACCTTCAGAAACTTTTCCACGAGCCACTGAAAATAAAACTGCTCCTCTACCATTTGAACAAGCAGTTCTATAAGTTTCAAGTGCTAAAGCAGTTTCTTGGGCATCGGGAGTTTCCACCAAAATTAATTTATATCTCCAGATTTCATCTAAAATCCCCATAGTTTGCCACATTGAAATAATACCTTCCATATAAAGATAAGATGGGAAGAAAACAACTAAACCGTCAGGAGAAATTTTGGAAAATTCCAAAACTAATGAACCATAATTTCTAACCACTGAAGGATCATTACGAATTTCAAATTTTGAAGAAATTGGAACTTGATCACTACCTTTTGTAACAATCATTGGCAAAAATGAACGACGTGCTAAAGTCATTGAGTAAGATTTTTGAATAACCGTTTCAAAATTAAGCATTTTTGGATACATATCAAGAGGAGAAATAGTACCTGAAGTAACAATAACTGAACCGAATTTTTCAAAAATTGGTTTAATGGCAATTGAAGCATCTAAACAACTTAAATGAAGAATTGGATTTGGAACTTGAGAATTGTCAGTTTCAAAGGGTTCAAGAATTAACTGGAAACCTTCTTCATATGTCGAAACTAATGAAGCAAACATTGCAATATCTTTCAAAGCATTGAAGTCTTCAATCTCTTGTAATTCTAATGTTCTAACAAGAATTGATAATCTTTCTGAAACATATTTCAAAGGCTTTTTATCAATAAACGTTAATTCTTTCAAATGTTGCAAAAATGAGGCAGGAGTTTCGGAAATAACATAAAGAACCTTCATTCTAGTTTTAAGATATTCGATAAATCTTTTTAAAAATGAAACAAAATGTTCAGCTCGACGAATATTTCCAGGAATTGCTTCTTTTAGTAGATCTTCACTTAAAACTGCATTTTCCACAAACAATTCTTCCGGTTCATTATTATCATATCGATTAACAATATCTGATTCCCTTAGACCATTGACTAATGCTTCATATTCATCTTGTAATTTTTTGGCATCCTTTTGTTTCATTTCTTTAATAGCTTTTGATAAATTATTTGCTCCTTTTCCCGCCTTTTTTAGAGCATCAGTTGTTAGATCAATTGAAAGAGATTCAATACAAACATTATCAATATTATGGGCTTCATCGAAAATGACAATAGAATCTTTTGATAATTCTTTAGAAACTCTTTCACTAATTTTTGGATCTAATAAATAATGATACGAATAAATAATGACATTACATTGAGCAATCATTCTTCTAACTGCAAAATATGGACAAATTATTCTTTCGGTACAATATTGGATCAAATCATCAAAACTCCAAACACCAGGGTCAATATAACTCGAAGGGTCATAATTGTAAAGGTTTTCATGAAATTCACAAAGTTCAATATCCTTTTGCCCATTTTCAATTCTTTGTTTGTTTTGACCATTTGTTAAACGTCGACATTTTTCATCCACAATTGTTCCTTTACGTTCTTTTGAAATGTTTGGATGTAGACAAAGATTTTTTCTTGATGAAAGACCTAATCCACGAAAATCTTCAACATAACCTAATTCTTTAGCTCGATATTTCATTAAATTTTGAAGTTCAATTAATGCTTTTTCAATTTCTGACATTGTACGAGAGCAATAAACAATTTTTCGATGGTCTGAATAATGCATTTGATAAGCAACCGTCAAAGAAAGTAAAGAAACGGTTTTCCCTGTTCCAGAAGGCATTTCAAGAATACAATTTCCACCAACTTCAAGAGTTCTCTTGATGTCGCACATATATTCATACTGCTCTGGATAAATCTTTGGATAAGGAAAGAGCACAGGGAGATCATCAATGAAAAACCTAGAGTGGTTAGTATGGTTTTTGTTGTTCAAAATTACAAAAACTACTCACTTCATGATGGACACAAGCGGTGTTTTTTGATGATGATGAGGGCTTCTTCCCATTACTAACAAGATTTGATTCTGTGCTTCTGAAAATATGAATGCTTTGGGGGTCACCCGCAATTAGGCGCAGGATTTTTCAACATGTCAATTCTTATATTCACAAATTTTAGGTTTGAAGAGGAGAAGAAGACGAAAAAGAGAAAGGAGTTGCGATTATGGGGCATAATTCAGTATTTTGACCAATGACAAGATGCCTTTTTGGCTCACGAAGAGCATAAAATTGAGAGTATTTTTCAGTCCTCCCCATCAAAAGCCATACGGGGCATTATACGATGGAATGTGCAAATTTATATAAAAGCAACCAGACGTGCCAGCTTTTGGATAAATGAAAAACTTCTCCGCTCTTAACTCCAATAGCAATGATTTTCCTTATTGATTTAATTTTCTTATTGTCTGGAGCTTTATGCGCTCCTATTGCTAGTGAATTGTCCAATCTTTCGTTAAATCCTACCACCAAAGCACTTGATAGTCAAAAAATTAATAGCACTTATAATAATAGTTCAAAATTCGATAGATATTCTTTGTCTATGAGTAATAGCGAGTTATTCCCAGCAATTGAGGAGTACAATAACTTCGCAGATGACGAAGAGACACTAGTAGACCTTGATAATGAAAAATTACCTTCAGCCACAGAAAATTTTGATCAAGATCCGCTCTCAAGTTTAGGCGAGACTGAATCAGCGGAGGCAATAGAAGAACCTTCATCAAGTCTCTATGAATTGAGAAAATATTTTGACACTTTGTTAGATACAAGTTTTAAAACCCCAGTCTTGACTGGTTTTATGCTTGTTCCATCAAAAGAGCATTTTGAAAGGTTTGCACATGTTGATATTAACAATTCAGATCAATTAAATGAAAAAGTTCAAGAATTCCAAAATTTGACGAAAACTTATAAAAATGTTACGGTGGATGAAATTCAATACATTATGGCAAAAAAATCACGGGACAGAAGCTTTGAAGAGAAACAATTTATTTATGAGTTCTATGTATTTTGTGCTTTTGGGCAACAAAACTTTGAAAGATATTTCGATTTTGATTTAGCATTAGCAACCAATAAAGGTGGATCTGGTTTGGATGATGAAATTGATCCTCTTTCTCCAAAGAAATCTTGATTCATAAAGCAAGAAATTTCCGCATCAATTGATGAAAGAGTACTGTATCTTAGTGACTGATAAACATATAATTATGGAAATCAATGTAGTCGATGACTTAAGTTTGGTATAAGTGAGATGAATCAAAATGCTGTTGAATGAGAAGACATTAAAATTTATAATCAAGGGAGCACTATATTAGAAGACTGTACCAAAGACCACAATGTGACGCTTTCACATGATATGGAGACAATTTTGATTTTAAGTTAGTTTTGACCGCTCAAACTTTGACAGGCAACAATATCTTTCGACAAGAATCATAAAAATGATCCAACTTTTACAACAATGATATTTCGTCTCCGATGTAAGCCATTTGTATAGAAGTAAATAACGATTCCCAGCGACCACCGTATCGACATTAGGGATTGAATAGTTTCAAGATTAGTGTATCGATTAGTAGGGTTGGAGAATCGCCGTTCAATATTGCAAAATTTATTTCCGGAAATTAAAGCTTAAGTGATTGTCCTCGTAAGTGGCAGATGATATCAGGAGAAAAGTAAAGGAGGAACTACCGAGGAATGCTTTATCTTTGCCCGGTTCAGTCCCGATTGTAGGATCAGTGTTCATGATGCAAGGTTTACTGATTTGTTTTGATTTAATTCCTCTGCTGCTTAAGGAATCAAAGCCAAGAACACACGGTCAGGAAATGAAAGTCGATTGGGAATCGTGGAGCTCTTTTCGAGGGAGAAAGCTACTGTTTTGGGGAAAGACAGTTTGCCTTTTCCATCCATGCCTTGCATATATATTTTTCATCCGGACGGACAAAACCTTGAAAAACTTGCACTTCAGCCTTATTTGCTCAGAAAGACTAGTGATTATGGAACAATAACTATAGAATAACAAGGAAACCTTCGAAAACAGTCTTTTGCCCCTCTATTTTTGCGACGAATGGGAGGAAAGACGACTTTCCGGAGCAGGATAAACAATAGAATGCAGGATCCTATCATGCATATTTTCCTGATTTGATAACAACTTTTGTTTATTTGTTTATTCAAGAGACTCATTTAAAAGCCTTATTTTCCAGAGTTCTCTTCCTTTTAAAATACTTTTTCAATACATACACTATATACCACCACTCCATTGGTCAATCATGAAGTTTCACTATTTCTTTTTGACTTCCTTGGCCGCGGCCACCACCTTCGATCTCTACAAAAGAGACGCTCCTTTCAATTTCACCAACTCCACCACCACTTCTCTCGAATCAAACAGCACAGTCACCCAAACCACCACCAAAACCAGCTTGGTCACTTTATATCCTAAGAAGAGCTCCAGTGCTGCTTCTGCTGTTGAAGCTTCTTCCAGCTCAGAAGTCGCTAGTTCTGCAGGTTCTTCTGGTTCTGGTTCAGGTTCCTCTGACTCAGAAGCCTCTGGTTCAGCCTCAGGTGCTTCTGAATCTCCCACTCCAAGCAGTAGTTCCTCTTCTACTTCTTCTTCAAGCTCCACTGCTTCTGGTACCATGAATGAATATGGTATTTATAAAGCTCCAAATGCTATTGCTCCAAAAGCCTTCATTATTTCAATGTTTGATTATGAAGCCATTTGGTATGAAGAATTAGATTTCGTTCACAACATTACTGTTCCAGGTCTCTCCCCGTTATTCCCTTGGGTCCATTGTACTACCAACTATAGTATTTGTCAATTTATTACAGGAGAAAGTGAAATCAATGCTGCCGCTTCAGTTACTGCTTTGACTTTATCTCCATTATTTAACTTAAGTGAAACTTACTTCTTGGTTGCTGGTATTGCTGGAGGTGAACCAAGCTTGACAACTTTAGGTTCTGCTACTTTTGCTGCTTACTCTGTTCAAGTTGCTTTAGAATATGAAATTGACTCCAAAGAAGTTCCAGATAAATATAACTGGACTACTGGTTATTTTCCATACGATACCACCAATCCTTTAGATTTCCCAGAAGAATGGTACGGTACCGAAGTTTTCAAAATTAACAGCAAATTAAGAGATAGAGCCTTCGATTTGGCCAGTAGTGTCACTTTGGATGTTGGTACTGATGCTAATATTGCTTTCAGAGAATTATATGATTATGCTCCAGCCAACCAACCACCAACTTCTGTCAAATGTGATGTTCTTACTTCCGACACTTACTGGACTGGGGATGTATTGTCTTTCTACTTTGGTAATTTGACTCAAGTCATGACCAACGGTAGTGCTACTTATTGTTCTACTGCTCAAGAAGATAATGCCACTTTAGAATCTATGATGAGAGCCCATTTGTTTGGACTTGTTGACTTCTCCAGAATTGTGATATTGAGAACTATCAGTGACTTTGCCAGAGCTCCACCAATCTATCAAAATGACACTGTTCATTTCTTCAACGATGTCTCTCAAGGTGGTTCATATGTCGCTATTACCAACATTTACAAGGCTGGCTTGCCCTTCATCCAAGATGTGCTCAGCAACTGGGACTCCTTGTACAGTAAAGGAGCCTTCGACACTGACGAATACTTGGGAGATGTTTTCGGTACTTTAGGAGGAACCCCAACCTTTGGTTCTGGTGTAATCACTGGTGTTCAAGCTTAGAATAGAATATTTTAGTTCACTCTTATTCAATTCTTGATTAATGTCTTCTTTTTCCTCAATAATTTTTTCTTATACTTCTCTACAGACTAATACCCTTACATTAGACTTTATTTCTTTCTAATATACCCTCGTTAAGAGCTTTTCTTGTTTAATTTGTGCGTAAATGTTACTCAAATTTGTTGCGAGCCTTGATCTAGGCACATCAAAATTGTTGATTTTTTTTTAAGTATGCTCATATAGTTTAAGTTTGAGTTATAACTACAATACATTGCAAAAGGAAGGAAAGCTTATTTGGAAAATTATGCTACTAAGAAGCATTAGCAGGAAACACATCTCTAATGCTTACTCACGAAGCCTTAATGTGTTTTATCGACAAATTTCAACTGGTGATAAAGTACAAGTCTTCTCAGAAACTGTTCAGTACAAGAAACCACAAAATGCTATTGAAGAGACTAAAAATTCTAACAATGAGTTTCTATCAAATAACAATACTTTGAATGTGGAAAAGTTTACCAAAGAAGATTTTTTGAAGAAAAGTTTAGAATTAATCGAAAAAAAAATTGGTTTTTTAAAACAACTTCCAAGAACTAGCGATATTCCTAAGTTAAATCAATTAAAACAATGGATTCAATGGTTACATAATAGATCAACAGTTTTTATATCTATTGATTTAGAGGTCTTTGAAATCAATAACAATGTTCCTTTAGAAGTTGGAATTTCCGTATTAGATTTTAAGAATCAAGAATTTAGTTTGTTACCAGAAACTTTAGATTTACATTTTATAATTAAAGAGTATAAACATGTTACAAATTCTCAGCGAGTTCCAAATAATAAACATAGATTCATTAATGGGACTTCTCATATCATTCCCAAAAACGCTATGCCAAAAATTTTAGAGAAAATTATAAATCATTATAAAAAAGATAGTAAAAAAGGTAATGATCCTTCAGTTGTATTTGTGGGCCATTATTTTTCGGCAGACGTTACTTTTCTACAAAAAAGTTTAAAGATTAAGTTACCTGCAGATATTCCAATCATTGATACAAAAGTAATCTGGAATGGTATTTTTGAAAAAAATGATTTTACTTATAATGGGGCAAGTTTAGAGTATATCTTGAGAAAATTGAACATCCCAGGAATTTATTTACACAATGGAGCAAATGATGCTTATTTTACCTTGCAAGTTGTATTAAAATTACTCGATCCTCAAAATATTGTTATGAAATATTGTAAAGATTATGAATTCATTTATGATATGAAAAAATTTACAAAAATTAAAAATTTGATAAAAGAAGAAAAAAAACTATCAGCAATAAGTAAAAAACTAAAAAACAAGAACGAAACAGCCGAAACAAACGAAGAGTCAGAAGAAAATTGTAGTCTAGAAGAAGAAAAAAATGAGACAACAGAGGAACCTAAGGAATCAAAACTAAAAATTGCAGGAAAGAAGATTAAGATTGATTATTACCAAGAATTCATGAATCAATTCATCTTAAATAAAGATTCTCCAATTTATAATGATGAGTTGAAAGAACTTTATTCAGTTCGAAAACAAAAAAAACTTAAAAAAATCATTCGTAATAATCATTTTATGGGAGTTTTGCAACTAACTGAAGAGGAATTTAATAAAAAAATTGAAACTTATTGGGAAAATCATTAATTTACATGATTTTTTTGCAAATGAAACATAGTATAGTATAGAATAGAATAGAGCAAATATTTGTTAATATTGAAACATTTCCGCTGTAGGATCATAATCATCGTCATTAGTATTTGTAGATTTATAAGTTGTATCATCATCATAGTCTATAGCAACATCATCATTATTATTATTATTCTTATTAAAAAAGTTATTACTATAATAACTTTTTAGTTTTGGTTTATTATTATCATCATTCAAATTATTGTCAATTTGGCTAACAACATCATTGGTGAGAGGATTTTTATTGACTTTTCTATGTCTCTGTTTGTTTCTTCTCTTCTTTTTACCAACCTTATGTTGCATACTATTAATACCAGTATATCCAGTTCCACCATTTTCATAACTTTTCAATTCTGGTTTATAACCCAATGGATTATAACCTAAGGAATTATATTGATTAGTTGGTTGAGGATTAACTAGTTGAGAATTATAATTATTAGTGACTCCAAATTGAGGACCAACTGTTTGATAATTTCCATTGGGTTGATAATTAACAGTTTGTTGATTATGAGCCCTTAATTGATTAATTGGCTGATATGCTTTGACTTTTCGCTGTTCTTGTTTTAGAACTCTTTCAACTTTCAATTGTTCAGCTTTTTCCATTAAGTCAACATAAGTATCCCCAATACTTTCTAGTACTTTAGTTAAATATTTACTAGAAACTTTTTCTAATGATTTAAGAATAATACTAACCAAAACATTCATAGGTAGTAATGATAAATCGATTTTATTGACTATTTCTGAATTAACACTTTCATATAATTCTGATAACAGATAAATTGTATCAGGATCAACAGAAACAACATAGGCATCCTCTTCGTCTTCTTCAATTATTTGGCTTTGCATAATGATTTCTTGTTCCTCTATTAATCTATTTTGTTTCTGCTCTTTTATCACCTTTTGACGATTTATTATATGATCAAAGTTATCTTGATTTGGTAAGTTAATCAATAAATTTCTTTGTAATTTTTCAAAATGTTGGGTTCCTATAATTGAATTGATTTTATCCAAATAATCAATTGACATTTTATCAAACTCATTTAATTTTGATAAATCAGGAATAGAATCTTTTTTCAAATATGGATTTAAATGACCATACCTGAAAAAATAATCAATTAAAATTTTTAAAGATCTGTAAGAGAATCTTTTATTTAATTTGAATTTTAAACGATTGAAATTATCTTTGAAATTTGTTTCATCGTTAATAAATAATGATGATTCTTCATTATTTGGCAAAATTGTATCTAAGTTAATTTTTAAAATATCAGTACCTATTAATTTGAAATAGTTAGGCCTTTTTTGTAATAACTTAATAATCAAAAAACAAATGGAGGAAAACATTTGACAATCTAATTTTTTTTTGAAAACTAATAAACTGATCATATAATTTAATAATTTTTTGGACTCTTCAATTAACGATGAGATTTCTTCTTGATTAAATAATAGTCTTGAATCATTAAAGGCCACAAGATTGAACTTATTTAAATCTTCAATTGGACAAATATTCTGAGTTTTTTTACGAGGATCTTTTAAAAAATCTGCTTGAATATCAATAATTTTAAAAATAAATTTACTAATCATGGCCTTTGTGGGAGAAAATCCGAAATCTTCCAAATTATTTTCTTTGATAGGGATCAAAAGGCCATCTTGTTCATTCCATTCAACTGTAAACAAATATTCTTTTATTAGATTGAGTGTTTTCAACCAGTTCAATTTTAACAACGATAAAGATTCATTAGTTGTATTGGGCGACTTTGTTAGATCCACAAGATTAGCCAACGACAATTCGTAAATGTTGATAACTGTTGAAATGAATAAAGTAGAAGATTTTGAATTGGAAAAGATCAAATAAAAATTGTTAGAAACAATTTCTGACATATTATCTTCAATTTTTTGAGAGAATTGGTCCAATAATGTCCACGAAATTGACTTTCTCACTTCCATGCTCAAGAAACTATGAGGAGAAGTGATACTATTGAGGAATCCAAGCACCCAGGAAATGATCAGAGGCTCTTCAGAGGCAAATAATATAAGAAGGGTCTGCTCGATGATTTCTGGATGAAGACCAGGGTTTTCTGCAAGCTTCTTGTGGAGCAGTTCAAGCTGGACGAGATTCAGTCGCAAAGACTCTGAAGAGGGCTCTACTGAGGCCATCTTGCGGTGGTATAAAGGGTGAATTGGAGAGTTTTGGCAGTTGAATTGAGAGAATTTGATGTTGAAAATGGCGGTTTGGCTGGGTATGAGCCCTGGAATTTGCGTTAATCAAATAAATAAATTTTGATAAATTCTGACATTATTGAACAAACTAATTCTTCTATTCTCTATAGAAAGCTGTCATGTCTTCCACCATCTTCTACCGCTTCCGTTCGCAAAACAAGAACTCTAAGATCACTTTTGATGGGACAGGGCTCACGGTGTTCGATCTCAAAAAGGAGATAATCTCCACTAACAAAATGGCTCCTGCCACTGATTTCAACCTCAGTCTTTACAACCCCGACAATAATGAAGAATATGCCGATGATAACCTGGTAATCCCCAGATCTTCTATGGTGATTGCCAAAAGATATCCTTCTCAAAGGCACAGCAGGATGAATGCCTCTAGATATGTGGGAGGGAAGCCCAGAATGTCGAAAACTGGAAAAGCCAATCTAGATAATAGAGGAGATTTGAACGCTACTTCCAATGGTCTCCTGACTAAATCTACTGAAATTAAGGACATAATCAATCTTTCCCTGACTAATGCTTCAGAAGACGATAAAATCAAAGCCATGTTTCAAAATCAGCAGAATGCCTGGCAAGAAACTCAAGAACAAATGGATAATGCTACTCCGGTTTTTGTTCGCCGTGATGCCAATGGCAGCAAAGAAGAAGCTCCTCCACCGGGATACATTTGTTATAGATGCGGCGGAAAAGATCATTTCATCAAGAATTGCCCAACCAATAGTGATGCAAATTTTGACGGTAAACGTATTAAAAGAACTGCAGGTATTCCAAAATCTTCTTTAAAAGTGGTGGAAAAACCAACTGAGGACGAAGCAGGTAGTTTAATGTTAACAGAAGATGGGAAATTTGTGGTGGCAATGGCCGATAAGCAAGCTTGGGAAAGTTTTCAAAAAAAACAAAAGTTATTTAATAATATTTCAACTGATACAATCACTGACAAAACTTTAATTGATCCAGAAACCAATAAGTTATATCAAAAACCATTTAAGACTCCATGCTGCGGAAAGACTTATTCTTTAGACGTGATTGAATCGTTATTAATTGATCGTGATTTTCAATGTCCAAATTGTGATAAACAGGAGATTTATTTGGATCAATTAAAACCTGATGAAGAAATGACTGGTAAGATCAAAAAATATTTAGAAAGCGAAGCAGAAAAAAATGGTTTGAAAAGATCTGATTTAACAGAAGAAGATATTCAATCGCCAATTGTTAAAAAATTTAAACCAAATAATGTCAGTTTACCAGTTAGACCAGCTGTTGCTTTCAACAACAATAATATAGTTAACAGTATTCCAATGATGGCTCCACCTCCATTTATTCCTCCATTTATGCCCCCACCTTTTGCTCAAATGCCACCACCTCAATTCTTTAATGGTAATAATAACAGCAATGGTGAGCAATAAAATTTTTTATATTATATAGATTTGTTAATTTCTTTAATAATGAGCGTTTATGATCTTACAACAGTTGTAAATAAAGCAATTTGATTTATTAGTTAATAATAAATGGACAGTAAGTTAGCAACAAGATGAATATAATAATAATTGAAATAAATAATATTTTAAAATTTAAAGGAAAACTTGAGCATTAAGTTCAACACTTGAAGCAGCATAAGGTAATTCAAAAGCAGTACAAACTTTTGGATGTAAAACCCCAATTTCTCCAATCTTAATGGCTTTTTCTCCTTCAATTGCTCTATAATAAATTTCGGCAGCTCTGCCTGGAAAATAAGTTTTTAAGCTAGCATTTTCTTGAATCCAATACCCTCTTCTTAAATCTTTTAAGGCAGCCCCATTTTCAATCCATGAAGTTCTAAAAGTTTGCATGATTTTTGCCAATAAACCTTGAATGAATTCAAAACCATCAGTTTTACCAGCATAAACAGCAGCCCAATTTCTTTGATTGAAAGCTCTTCTTTCTAAATCTTCATTTTTGAAAACAACATCACCAGCTTCAAAAACTTTGATGGGTAAGGAATGTTTTTGATTTTCTCTAATAGTTTTCAATAAACCTGGTAATAAAGAAGTTCTAACAACTTGATATTCAGCAGTTTTTGGATTTTCTAATTTAACTACTGATTTATTATCATCTATTCTATTCAAAAATCTGAAATTTTCATCATGAGAACATAAAGTTAATGGCAAAACTTCTAACCATCCACTTTGAGATGAAGCTAATCTTAAAATATCAGAAACTTTATTAATCGGTAAAGGTTTAGCGACTAAAGATGTTGATCTAACTTTAGTTTTAACCAAATTATTGTAACCATAAGCAATAGCAGCATCTTCCATAATATCACAAGCATGTAAGATATCAGATCTAGTAGGTGGGACTGAAACAGTTAATATTCCATTTGAAGATTTGACAACAGTTAAAGACATTTTGATTAAAAGTTTTGAGATTTCTTCAACAGATAATTCTAAACCAAGACAAGAATTAATATAAGCTTGTTCAACTTCAAAGATCTTTGATTCTAAGTTTGGAGTGGTACGACTTTCACCATTATGTTTACTAATCACTTTGATTGCTTCAACTTCGAATTGATTATCACAATATTTAGAAAACATACAAACTAGTTGTTGAACAACCAATTCAACCTTAGTTCTATCAGTCCCAGTAATATCAATAAAAACATTTCTAGTATCTAATGAAATTTTGGTTAAATCAGAATTAATAATTGGAGGCATTGAACCAACATTATCTTTAGAGTCCACGATTAAAGGAAAAACTGGAGAATCTTTGATAATATGTAAATATTTACCCAAATTCTTATCCTTTTCATAAAATTTCATCATTTCTTCTCCAGTCATTGATTTGTTTTGATTTAAAGGAACAAAAGAAAAACTGGTTGGATCTCTAGCATCATAAACAAATGGAGGAGACATTTTATCTAAATCATGAGTACCCATGGCAACCAAGGTTCTATGTCTACACAAATTGGCATGAAGTTTATCTTGCAAAGCAATGAATGATTCATAACTTCTTTGGGTAAATTTGATATTTCTCAAGATGGCACCAGCAGCATAAGGTCTGATTTTAGAAGTGGATTCATTGATAGTCAAAGTGTATTTTGGTTCCAAGACTTTGTAAACTGGAGTTTTGGCATTTCCCAAAAACTCGTTCAAAGACTGGGCAATCCCTTCAATACATAACATATCATATCTGTTGGCTCCAATTTCGATTTTCAATTCGGGACGTTCACCAGGTTGACAATCTTCAGTAGTATCTTCATCTAATTCGATCCCGAACTCGAAACAAAGTTCGTCAAACTCTTCAGTGGTGTAGATGCGGCCAAGAAGGTCGAACAAGTCTTGCTTGTCAACAGAAATTGTAGGCATGATGATGTGTGAGGGTGGTGGGTGTCTACTTATTTACTGCTTGAATCTTTCATAAATTTTTTTTTGTTCAATTTTCAATTGTGAGTTTATCAGTCACGAGGGTTACCCGATACCCAATATCTGACTCGCGGGCAATGACACTTACAGTTTCTGGAAATCAAAGAAATGCTTCTATTGGTCTAGCAAGAAATAATTATAAATAACGGCAATGTTGTATATATGCTACACCTCTTCCTTCCTTATCCTCTTCCTCACTAATATGCCAACCAACTACTCTTCTTTCCAGCCAAGAGCTTGCAAATCTCCACGCACTTTATCTTCAGTATTGATCTTCAAAACTTGAGTGTCTTCCAAACTTTCTCCATTGGCTTGCTTCATCTTCAACACTTCAATGGCTCTCAACTTTTTCAACAAGCTTCTAATTTTTTTTTCTTCCAAACTGACCACTCCCCCAACCACTCCTCCAGGAGGAGTGGGTGATGGTTGTTTCTGTTGTGGCGCTGGTTGAACAGGATGTTGACTTTCTGGACTAGTAGAAGCAGCAGCAGCGGCAGCAGCTTTTCTTGCTTCCTTTTTCTTTCTGTTTTTAGCAGCACTTTTGCTTTCTTGAGGAACCACTGGTGGAGCACCAGGAATGGTCCTTTGTCTAACAGGAGGCTTGTAAGCTCCTCCACTAGTTCCTAATTTAGATGATAATTCATGCTCATAAAGGGATTTGGCAGCAACTTGAGTATTACTTCCGTTTCTGGCATGAGGTGGTCTATAAGCTCCGGTTGATTTTGGTTTATCAGTTGATCTAGAAGCAAGAATTTTGGCTTCATGATCTTTAGCACTTTGATGAATAACAAAATCATTCTCAAGGCTTTTCAAAGCTGGGAAAGCACCGACTGGTTGAGGTCTCCAATTCACCGAGAGCAATTCTTTAAATTCTGTAAGATAAACTAATTTACCAGTAGCATACCAAATTTTGATACCATTATCAACTCTTAAACGTGGAGAAGTAGTAGCTGTTAAAATATATCTACCATCTGGAGACCAATGACAAACTGAAGTATTAGAAGCTTCAAAAGTAGTGACTTTACTAAATTTTTTAGTTCTATCATAGATATCAACAGTACCTTGTAAATTACCAAAACCAGCAACCAAAACATACTTAGCATGAGGGGAGAAAAGTAAAGTATTTCTAGGAGATGGTGGTAAAGAATAAATTAAATTACCTCTTGAATCAAAAAATGAAGTTTGTGAAGGCATATAACCATAAATAACCCCAAATTCTCTTGAAGATGGAGACCAATTAATATCATGGATTGGACCTTCTTTATCCAAATTGATTCTTGAATTGTATGAGCCTGCAATACCTAAAAGATACAAAGCTGTTTCTCCATAATATGATTTATTCGAAGAATCAACATCAGTTGAAGCTAAGGCTAATAAAGCAGTTCCTAAACTATTCCATTTCAATGTACATCTTTCAGCCTTAAAGAACGATTTCGAACAAAGTGGACTTTTTAGGCCACTGCTTGAAATATCATAAATTTTAACTGAAGCTGGTTTGCCCTTTTTTTCAGCCACAAATACCGCAACTGAAGGATTTTTACCAGGAGAAACTTGATAAGCAGAAAGGTCTTCTACTTGAAGAATGTGACTTGGTTTATCAAGATTAACAATTTGCTTTTCAGAGATCTCATAAAATCTAATTTGATTTGGATAAACTTTAGCAAATATTTTTTCATCAGAAGTGAATTGTGGTTTCCAACCATTTTGCGCTTTTGAAGTGAAACTAGCAAATTCAAAATTGTTTTTAATATCAAATAATTTAACATTCTTTGACCAAATAGTATTATTACTACCATCTCCGGCAATTGATTTAATTGGTTTTTCCCAAACTGCCAAATATGATCCTAAAGGTGAAAAATACAAATCAAAAACATCTTTTAAATCCAATTTAAGAACCACAGCCCCAGTATCTGGATTCACAACGGTCACAGAGTCAGGTTGTGTATAAGCAAAAAGAGATCCATCTGGACTATAAAGTGAAACTCTGACATTTTCAGTGGGAGCCACAAATTGATCGAGTAGTGAATATCCAGGGTTTCCTGAAACAAGACCCACAGACTTCGGGTTTCTGTAATAGAACTGGGTGGTGGTGGTCATTGACAAATAGAAGGATTATTAAAAGACAGGAGCTAGACACCTGAAAGAGAAGAGAAAAGAAAAGAAGAGGAAGGAAGGTTCGTGATTTTGTTCACTTTTCAGCAAAAATCGTCCTTCTGTCTGCATCCGCGCCGTGCCAACAAGGGATTGAGAATCAATTCAGTATATCTTTATTAAATTCCTCTCAAAGCTTTTAAGAAATATTAGGAATATGTTATTGAGATTACTGAAAACTATAAATACATTTTACTGCTCCAGTATTCTTACTTTACACATCTCTGGGGCAGAGATCTCGAATATTTGATCGATTGATCCGTGTGGTTTCGGGGCCCTGACCGATGGAGGAATTTTCTTTTATTTTTGCGATGAGAAGCACTTAATTTATCATGAAGAGCCGTTACTACCAATATTCATAAGAAAATGAGCGAACTAGACAGTTTATTTGACTCCATGAAACAGGCCCATTTCAAGGACCTTGAATCTAAAAAAAAAGAGAGCCTTCTGTTGAATAATGAGGAAGATAATTCCTTACTCAAAAATAGCGTTGTAAAAGACATGAAAACCTACAAGGCTCTTAAGTTTAATATGCTACAATACTCAAAGATCGAGGAAGGTGATGAAAATGTGGATAGTTCAGACAATGAAAATAATACCATCAATCCTAATTATGTGCAGGAGATTCCATTAATCCAAAATAAGTTATCTAAGAAACAGCTGAAAATCACAAGAGAAGTAACTTCTGGTGGTAAATGGTTCAATATGCCAAAAGGAAATGCAGAAGATCCTAAATTCAAAAAAGATTTGATGATCATCCAGCAAAGAGCAGTTTTGGATCCAAAACGTCATTATAAAAAAGATAAATGGAAAGTTCCTAAATATTTTCAAGTGGGGACAATAGTCGAGGATAAATCAGAGTTTTACAGTGCAAGATTGAAGAACAAGGAAAGAAAACAAACATTATTACAAGAAGTTTTACATGATAAAGATAGCACTAAATACTTCAAGAAGAAATACTCAGAAATTCAAGAGCAAAAATCGAAATTTATTAGATACAAATCGAAAAAAGTGTTCAAGCGTCGTTAGGATTACATTTTGCATTCAAGTTAATAAAAGAATATAATGTCATGGTAATCGTTGTGCTTTTATCGAAATTTCAGCATTTAAATTGTAGAAAAGCTCTACCGAGGGCCAATTCACGTGCAATAGCCCCCCGGAACCGGGGACAGTAAAAATAAAAAATGTCAACAACAGAAAGGTTGGATCAATAAAGAAAATAGAATAACCACAAACAATTGAGCATATATAACAATGTCAGGAGGTGGGGTGTATTCTAATGATGCAATTGATGAAAATATTTTAGAAAACCAGGAGGAAGAAGAGGAAGATGAAGATGATGAAAATAATGTTCAAACTAGCCAGCCTGAAGAGATTGAAAATATGGATGTTGATGAAGATGAAGATGATGTTGAAGAAGGGATAGAAGAGGAAGACGAGGATAATAATGAAGAGGAAGACGAGGAAGACGAAGAAGAAGAAGAAGAAGAAGAAGAAGAAGAAGAAGAAGGAGAAGAAGAAGAAGAAGAAGAAGAGGAAGAAGAAGATGGCGATAAAAGCAAAAATGATAAGGACCCCAAGGAAAATGACAAACCAGAAGAAAATAAACTAATAAATGATCAAGAAACAATAGACGTCGACAAGCCTACTACTTCTGAGAAACCTAAACCTAGTGGTGACTTAACTGGGAATGATATCAACGTTGAAAAAGGTAAAATGAGTAAAGAACATCTCTCATTAAATGAAGTGAAAAAAATGTTTTCCGAAGATTTGGAAAATGATGAATTAAATGGTAAAAGAAAATCATTCCAGGAAAAAGAGAAAAGCTCAAAAGAGAATGGAAATGAAAAGAAGAAGTTGAAAACCGCGGAAAATAGTGAGTTATCAGAGGAACAAATTCGTGATAATATCATCAAAAGAAGTAAAAAAGCTACTAGTTTTGATATAATTCCTTTGGCTGCCATTCCATATTCATGCCAGATTCATACATTAGCTCTTTCTGGAGGTTGTAAATGGCTATTTACTGGAGGAGAAGATGGGTTTATCAGGAAGTATGATATGATTGCTTCATTAGAAGGTCAAACTCCACTCACCGTAGCTCAAAGACATTCATTAGTTGATTCAATTATTAATGCTGGTGTTATTATATCATATTGGGAGAATGAACAACCTGTTAAGAAGTCGTCATTGAGTTTGAAAAAGACTGCTGCCAGTGGAGCAACTTTAGCGGCAATGAATAATGAGACGTATGAACCTCAATTATCACCGGTTTATTCATTGGCAGTTCAATCTCAAGCACTATGGTTATGCTCAGGACTTAGATCTGGAGGAATCACTTTTCAATCTTTACGTCATCAAGAAGGTTCAGTTCAAAATTATTTGAAAAAACATACAGATACTGTTAGTTGTTTACAATTAAATAGTTCACAAAATCGATTGATTAGTGGTGGCTGGGATAGAAAAATTTATGAATGGGATTTAAATACTGGAAACGTTGTTAATGACTATAAACCTCAAATGGGACAATTGTCTACCATTGAATTCAGACCACAAAGTTCAATAGAAATCGACCCATCAAAATTTGTAACTGATGAAGATGAACTAATAAAGGATGATGATTATGATTCATTATTTGGATCGGATGACGAAGAAAATGAAAACAAAGAAGAAAAAGAAAAAACTAAAAAGTTGGAAAAATGGGAAAATCCAAAACTAGAAGAAGAATCAAAACCAGTTTCCCCAAAGTCTGAATATTCAAGCTTATATTCAACCACTGCAATTGATAATAATATCTTTTTATCTTCAACTATAAATGGACTTTTAAATGTTTGGGACAATAGAATGAACAAATCTGTTATTGACTTGAAAGTTCCTAAAGGAACTCCTCCATGGTGTATGTCATCTGCTTGGTCTTATGATGGTAATAAATTATACGCAGCTAGAAGAAATAATTGTGTTCAAGAATTTGATATTAAAATGCCTTACTCAAGTAATTCAAAAGAACCAAGAATTTCAAAGTTATTAAAATTTCCAAGTCTTTCAGGTCCAGTTTATACTGTTAAACCATTACCTAATAATCGTCACGTTTTATGTGGATCCAATGATAACATTAGATTATATGATTTAAATCTTGATCCCAATAATAAATCAGAAAAATCGAAGCATGGGACTGTTCCTTTCCAAATCATTCCTGGTCATCATGGTGGAGCGTTAAGTTCAATGTATGTGGATCCAACTTGCAGATTCCTAATAAGTGCAAGTGGTGATAGAGGTTGGCAAGGTCAAAGTACAGAATTGGTTTTGATGTACGAGATCAAGAGTTCTCTTGATAAGAAATGAAATTAGAATTGTGTTTTCTGTAATATATTATTTTGTAATTTTAATAAATGTTCTTATGGTTTGATTTTATGTAAAATCTGTAATAACTCTGGAAATAGCTAACAACTAAACGAATGATAAATTTGACACATGAATAATAAAATAAAAATGAACCCCGAATATATAGTATAACGAATTAAAAATGCATTATTTAGTTGAAAAAAGACAAAAAAATAATAACTCCTGAAAAACTATTCAATTAAATAACCTGACATTGAATTCATGTAAATTGTCAGTCCAATTAAAATCCATAAGATGATTTGATTGGAAAATTGACCTGATGCCAATGTAACCTGAATGTCCCAAACTAAAAATATTTTTTTGAGCTTGCTCCAATAACGGATGAAAATAATTAGGGTTGCCTCGAGAAAAATAAATATTTAAAATTACAGATACCACCCCTATTGCAATACTAACTTTAAAGAACAGATGAGTAGAAAAGAACCTTGACAAGGCATTGTTATGACTTAATGGGTATAATATTAAACTCAATAAAGTATTTGATTTTTTGGAAACTTGTTTTTGTTGCTTAGCCAACTTTCTCTTTTTCATTGCTTCATCAAATTCACGAAGTTGGGTTTCTCTCTCTATTCTTTGATCCTCCAAAGATGCTGCAACTTGCTCTGAAATAATTGCTTCAAGAGGAACATGACTTTCAGTTGGTTCTTGTAAAGTATCATCGATAAATTTAGATGTTGTTTTGAGAACAGAATACTGATTAATTTTGATAGTTAAATTTTGAGAACTTTTGCAATCTTTTTGAAAAGTTTTGGAGTTGTCAATACTTTCAATTTGATTATGAATAGGATAAGTCTTAGATAACTCCGCTGTACTTGTAAATACTTCAAACAAAGGCAAGGAATCATTCTTTTTGTTAGTGAAATCATTCACCAAGTTTGCCAATATATTATGTAAATGATCAAAATTGATAAACTCAATATCACTATCTTCATAGCCGAAAAAGTCACTATTCAGTAATGATGAGGTTTTTTTATATTGGCTTTCTGAAATAGAAGAAAATCCATAATATTCCACATCTGATAGATCCGAACTTTGTTGCTGTTGTTTATTTTCATTAGTAGTAGCGGAATCATCGCTAATATAAGTATTTGTACTGACAATACTATCTGCCAATGTATCATTTTCACTAAGATACGATGAACTGGCAGGCTCGGAAGCAATTTTACTATAAATATTTTCAAAAATTGAATTTAAAATTTGATTTTTGTTTGATAACACAATCTGAGAATACAAATAAATTGCATTATAAATAATTGAGCCATTACTATGGGATGTAGCAAATAAAAAATCAAACACATAACAAATATCATGATAACTAACAATATCATGTGTGAAAAGAGTAATTATTGATGAAAGAGCGTAATATGGCTTCAAATTGTTAAGAATTTTGAAGAAGTTGTAGTCACGATAATAAATAACCAATAGAATTAGATTCAAATGATTTACTGAAGGCCCAATGTCTGGCATCATATAATCACGAAGGTGCATTATCGTAAGTTTTTCCAAAAAAACAAAAGATTTGAAAATGTCATTATCAAAAACCAATAAAATAACTTGAGCAACATCATGGTAGCCTTGGTAATAGGATAGATTAGGATACTTTCGAAGAACTTTGAATATGATTGTTTGAAGATTTTCTCTCAATTGGGATAATTCAAGTCCAGTTGTATTTGGCTTTGGATAATTCGTAAAAGATCTATTAATATCTAGTACGACTTGATTTTCATCTTTATGAGGGGTTTTATCAAGATGATCGAAATCAGGTATACTATTGATATCAGAGATGCCCAAAAATAAAGGCCAAATTTTGGCACGATATTCATTCGTAAGTAAACCTTCACGAGAAATTGCCAAAGTCGATAGTAGCCCCATATCTCCCCAAGTAACTGCAGTATGAATACTAGAAACCTTCAAATCTTTTCGATCTTTTGATAAAGGGCTAGCTAGAAAAACGGATTTACCAATGTCTGTGGCTTCCATTTTCACCCAATCAGGATTGTTGGATTCAGAATGTAAAAATTTTGGCAAAGATGGACGAGTGGACTGTGATTCGTTTTCATTTAGAGAGTTTGGTAAGGAAACCAGTTCTTTTTGTTCAGCATTGCTCAGTAGAATTGACGCGGATGAAAAATCATGAAAATCATACTGTTCTTCAAGAGTAACGTTTGTGTTGAGCGACTGGACAGAGGCTGAAGTCATGCTGTCTAAAACCATGAACAGAATCAGGGCTGAAAATTTTCTTGATCTAAGAAGATGGTTTCAGGAAAGAAAAACTGAGCTGTAGATGGAGATGTTGCGGAATAATTGATTGGTTGGTTATCTCATGTCAAGAACACAGGCTCAAAACCAGCTCATCGCGAGCTTTTACAATACTTTCCTACAAATTTTTCTTATATTAGAAAAACAAATCAGAATAAAGAAAAAGAAGATTATTCACATTGGAAGCAATTAAACAAAACAAAACAAAAAGAAATAGTCAAATTATATCAGAAACCAACCAACCAAACATTTTTAAATGGAGAAAAGTATAGAAACACAAATAAGTAAATGCCAAAATAAGTAATCACCCAAATGAAGCAAACAAGAAAACACACTAATCATTTATTGTTCATTAGTGGCAGAATCCACAACTATTTGATCATTTTTGGCAGCCAAACGTTCCTCAACCAGCTGTTTGATAGATTTAGTATTCAATTTTGCTTCAGACTTTAAATGATTTTTCTTTTTTTCCAAAGCAATAGTTGGATAGACAACATGTTGACCAGCAGTAACCATCTCATTCTTCTTATTGGCAAACACTTCGAGATTTGTTCCCGCGGCAGCATCTGCTTCTAATTGTGTATAAGGACCTTCTTTGATGAGCTTCAATCTTCTACGATGAACCTTCCCACGTTTATGGCCTGCAAGGACGGCTTCATTTTGAAAAAAGCGAGCACATTCAATACAGTAATGTTGACCTAACCCTGTTTGGTCTTCTTGGATTGGTTGATTTTTGTATTTGTTGATGGATTCAAGGGATGATAAATCTCCGTAAACTTGATCAATATTCTTGACCCGACGCTTGGTCTTAAATCTCATAGTTGTAAGCTTCCCCATTTTGACTCTGCTGCTGCTAGTTCAATACTAATCTATACTCTTGTAATTTCACTTAGAAGAATATTACTCACTTTTTAAAAAGAGGATAAAAAAAAAAACTTTTGCGCCCTGGGATGATGAGATTAGCAAATGGTATGCTAGTCATGTGCCGTAAAAAAGGGCTGTGATACGTTTTGTTTGTCATGTGATCAAAAGGCCAATTAATAAGCGGAGCAAAGATTAGAAATGATCAAATTATCACGTGTTTCAATAAATCATCTAAGCAAAAAAAATAATTTTCTAAATTCAAACATCCACTGCAGAGTTTTACCATATCAACAGTTGAAAAAAATCATTCAAAATGGCTAGAAGAGTACGTTGTTATCATGTTTGGTGGAAATAAAATCATAGCAGTTTTTTAATTGTTATTTTGGAGATTTAGTATTCTTATAAAAACAAATAGATTGGGATACAATTGAATTAATAATTTCTGGAGTTTAAAATTCTTTGAAGACAATCATAATAATTCAATGTCCCAAAAGAATGTCAATAGATCATGATATATATACCTTTCAAGTAAATATGAAAACTTTCATAACATTATTGTTATTTAGTTGTGAGTTTGAGGGCAATTTTGTCAATATTTGAAGATTACTAATATGTTTTTTTTTTCCACAATTTTATCAAGTGGCGTTAAGTTACTAACAACTATTATAGCCAGCTAGATGTTACAGATACTGTAAAAACAAGCCATATCCAAAATCTAGATATAACAGAGGTGTCCCAGATGCTAAAATCAGAATTTATGATTTAGGTAGAAAGAAGGCTACTGTTGATGAATTCCCATTATGTATTCATTTAGTTTCTAACGAATTGGAACAACTTTCCTCTGAAGCTTTAGAAGCTGCCCGTATTTGTGCTAACAAATATATTACTAAAATCTCTGGTAGAGATTCATTCCATTTGAGAGTCAGAGTCCACCCATTCCATGTCTTACGTATCAACAAGATGTTGTCTTGTGCTGGTGCCGATAGATTGCAACAAGGTATGAGAGGTGCTTGGGGTAAACCTCATGGTTTAGCAGCCAGAGTTAACATTGGTCAAATTATCTTTTCTGTCAGATGTAAAGATAACAACAAAGATGTTGCTATTGAAGGTTTGAGAAGAGCTAGATACAAGTTCCCAGGTCAACAAAAAATCATTATTTCTAAGAAATGGGGTTTCACCAATTTAGACAGAGCTGACTACGTTGAAAAAATGAACAACAAGGAAGTTAAAGATGATGGTTCTTTCGTTAAGTTCTTGTCTAAAAAGGGTTCTTTACAAAGAAACTTCCAAGAATTCCCAGACTATTTCTTAAGTGCTTAATTTATTTGAAAAAGGTTTTTTTTTTAACAATTTATAGTATTACTGAATTATGTCTTTGAATAATAATAAAACAACTCCTTGGTATTTAAATATTTATTAAAATGTAAGAATTTATAAATTATAAGACTAGTCTAACATAGGCCAAAATTAAAGCAAAAGTACCAGTACAAACCCCAATTAACCACTGCATCACTTGAGTTTTGACACTATCAATCTGCATTTTCATGTTACTGATTTCTTGATCAATTCTAGTATCGGTTTCTTTGATGTGCAAAAGATGCATTGAACTTTCTTCTTTAAGTCTTCCTTTCTCAAGACTTAAATCCAATCTCACTCCCGCTTGAGTCTTATTAATTTCTTCTCTGATTTTTTGACGTAGTTTTTCAAGTTCTAACTTAACTCGATCATATTCATTACTCATTTTTGTAAATTCAGAGCGATCCAATGACTGCAATTCTCCTTTCAATTTGACAAAATCCACCTTTTGTTTGTACGACAAGGTCGAAAGGGTTTCTTTGGTAATGAATTGGCTGGCAATGGTTTTGAAGCCATTATCAAGAGTGTCTGAGACAATTTTGATGATTGCTTCGCTTTGTTGTGGGTTGAAATCGTTCAGGATCAAGTCATCGTGGAACTTTTTGGTGTCAAAAGGGAGCTTTGTCTGGTTCCAACGGACTGCAGAAGTCGAAAAGAGACGGAACGTGCTGGGACGAAAAACATGGCGCCACCAGAAATTTAGAAGAACGGGATTCATGGTCATTTTATAGTCTTGTGGGCAATTTTTTGTTTGTTCTTTCAAATTCAAATTTATATTTGATGTTTTTGTTTTGTATATGGGTGGCGAGCGGGGCTGCTGACCAAAGTTGGCAATTATTTTTTATGAATTGATAAAAACAAAATAAAATTCACGAAATCGACACCTTCTCTCAGAAGCTCACCTTTCCCAAAATCAAGCACTGATGCCTCCCCGTCGTGGTAATTTTCGTCCAAGTGGCACAGGACAACGTTCTTATCGTTCTAATCGAGGGGACGTGATTACAAACGAGTCTGGTCCTCTTTTTAACTTGAATGATTCTTCTGTTAACTCGAACATGAATGATCGCTTCACCTTCTTGTTGGCCAATTCCATTGGTTCTAAAGCCGTGGCAACTGTGGGATCTGGGGCTCGCTATAGAGGGACCGTTATTGCTATCGATCACACTTCTCTAGCAGTGGTTCTTGGAAATCCTTCTTTAATTGAAAACGTCTTGGGTGAACATGAGCAAGAAGAAGAATTGTCAAAGGAATTATTGATTGAGTCAAAGGATTTAATGGAGCTAGAATTAACCGAAGTCGACACGTCTGTCAAGTCAATTGAAGCTAACAATAGTACTCGTAATAATAGCAGCAGTTCTATTAATAACACTAGTTCTTCAACTTCGTCTTTGAATTCAGCTTCTGCAAAAGGCTTTAGAACTGATACTGATATTTCCGGTAATGTGAAAATCAGAGAAAGAGATTTACAAAGATGGACTCCTGATGATTCAGATTCAAATTTAATGTCTTTAGAAGGTGGATTAGAAGATGATGCTAGCAATGGTGGTTCTTGGGATCAATTTGCTGTCAACGAAAAGAAATTTGGGGTTCAATCAACATGGGATGAATCTTTATATACTACCAAGTTGAATAAAGATGCTCCAGATTATCAAGAAAAATTACGCGAAGCGGATAAGATTGCTAAAGAAATTGAAAGTCAAGGTTATAATGGTAATATTCATTTGGCTGAAGAAAGAGGAATTATCATTGATGATTCTGGAATGGATGAAGAAGATAAATACTCTGGGGTTGATAGACGTGGTGATGAACTTATGGCAGCTTTAAGAAGTGGAGTTTCTAGTGGTAAAAAATTGCCAATTAATCAATCTGGCGCTTTACCGTCTGCTAGAAATGGGAAGTATATTCCTCCAAAACAAAGAAAAGAAGTTCATAATTTGGATCCTGCAATTATTTCTAGTATGAAACAACCTGGTAGTTTATCACCTTCAAAGAAAGTTAATAATGATTTGCCACAATTCAAGTCTGGAACTTCTAAAACTCCCGTTCAAAACTATATTAATAAACCAACCAAGAAACTCAGTCATCAAGAGGAAAGTCGTTTGACAACTCAACAAGAGATCAATGCTCTCAAAGAGTTTTCTCAAAATTTCAAAGTTCCTGTTAAATTCCCTTCAAAACATTCCCCAGTTCTTGCTAAAGATCGCAATAGATCAGTTGAACAATCAAAACCTATTAATGCGTCTAATGATCAAAGATCAGCAACTAAAAATTCTACTCCTAAATTAGACAAGGAAGAATTAAGTCCAAAAGTTGCTTCATCTTCAACTTCATCAATTGTATCCTCAACTCAATCAAGTTTACCACCTAAACCATCTTTACCAGCTTCTCCACATGTGGAACAATCTAAAACAACTGTTTCTTCAAAAAATAATAAAAAGAAAATGGATCCTCGTGCTCAACCTTTCAAACTTAATCCAGCTGCAAGATCTTTTACTCCTGGTGGTGCTTCTCCTTTGAAACCTTTCAATAAAATTAATAGTCCACGTCAAGGAGTTGATTCTACTACTAGTCCAAGAACAAGTAAAGCTAATCTTTTTACTCCACAAATTTTTAGTCCTAAAAATAAATCAAATAATAAAGCTAAAAAATTACTCGAAACAACTGAATTCAATTTTGTGTTGAAAAGTGAAGAAAATCCTGAAAGACCTTTCATTACTTTACCCACATGGGGATCAAATACTTCAACTTCTCATAGAAATATTTATTCAAATGATGTTCCAGCTAGTAATATTACTCCTTCTCATCATATTCCAAGAAATATGAATGCCAATATGAATATTAATATGGGTGGTGCAGCCCCATTTTATGGTGCTAGTCCAATGATGGGTGGTGGTTATATGAATGCAATTCCTAATGCTACTCAATTTGGTGGTTATGTTCGACCAATTATGGGACAAGGTCCACCAGATCCTCATTTTTATCAAATGAATCCAATTATGGCAGCTGGTCCTTATGGTCCGCAAATGATACCTGGTAGACCGATGGCAATGATGCCAACACAAATGGATCCTATGGGTGGTATGGGTTATATGCCTCAATATAATGGAGGAAGAGGAGGTGGCGGCGGACCGAGTATGAGACATAACGGAGGCTCCTCTCAGGTGAATTATGGAAATTACTGATTAATTACTATAATTGATAATTAACGACTAATTTGTTATTTTGTAGAAGACATTTGTCCCATTTTGAGCTCGTGAGCCAAACATCATCACGTTTGCAGCCCCGACGCTTTTGTTGACATTTTTGCCAAAATGTTTATTGAATCAGAAAAGACCACTTTTGTCATTTTTTCAAATTCATAACAATCAATAATATAACATAATGAGTGAGGAAGTAACACAACCTCAGGATGACAGAATTAAATTGAAACTTAGAATGCAAGATGAATCCAACGAATTGGTTTATAGGGTCAAAACTAAATCTCATCTTCTGAAACTTTTTAAAAGCTATTGTTCGAGAAATGATTTACAGTTAGAAACCGTTAGATTTGTTTTCGAAGGAACTAGAATCAGAAACAATGCTGATGATACTCCAGAAAGTCTTGGAATGGCTGATGGAGATGTTATTGAAGTGGTTACTAGACAAAATGGTGGTGGGTATCAACTTTTACAAAACTGTACGATATAATAATTTGTTTTTCTAATTAAGAAAAAAAGCAAGGTATACAAGGTTCTTACATTTTTTTTTTGTTTAAATTATTTTATTATTGTTATTACTTCTATATAAAAGCACAGTTCTTATATATTTCATTTAATTTTTTTCAAAAATTGGCGTTATGTTTTTTTGTATGAGTTTTTGCGACGCGCTATCAAATTTTAATTCTCTTAAAATTATTAATGAGTTTTATTGAATATCGGTAATAACGGAAAAGTTGTGGAGCTAATAGGTGATATCAGTACTTTTAGTCATGTCCAATAAGGATTTTAGGAGATCACATTACTGGCCAACTCTTGGTGAAAGCTAGCAGTCAATGATTACGGGTAGTAAAGCTATATAATCTTCTTAGTCAAACTACACTAACAACGCTGTGAAAAGATTGTGCTAATAATAGCATTGAATACCCGGAGGACAAATTTAGCTTTTACAATGATATCTTGTTCTATTTCACGGCATCATCTTCCAGTAGACTCATTTCTAGAACAGCTAGCTTTTGTTTGGTAATAAAAACTACGACATTCTTTGAAAAGTCAAGCAAAACTATTCCAATCTTTGTAAAGGTTCTAGAAACAATTCCCAGAGCTTTTTCTCTATTTATTTTGGTGTTACTTATTGAAAAACAGATAATAAACAACTGACAATGCAAAAATATGTAATTGTATGTATATCACACATGCTTGCGATGCTCTTTGAAAAAAAAAAATTGAAATCTTCGTTTATTGAAATCATTAAATTTTCAATGAAACGACTATAATAACCCTTTGGCTCCACTGATACGCTTCCAAGATGCTTACTTTTTGCCCGTACTGCCAGAATATGCTTACTGTATGTGCTTGTCTTGTGAAAATTCCCGATCTCTTTATAGGTATATGACTAACAGGAATTGTAATAGGTACTGAAAAGTACATCAACAGGCCAAAATCGATTTGTGTGCCCAACATGTCCTTACGAATTCCCCATAGTTGGAGTGCAGATGTACAGCCGAAAGACCCTTGATAGGAAGGAAGTGGACGACGTCTTAGGAGGTGATGGGGCCTGGGATAACGTGGATCAAACGGGGGCTCAATGTCCATTGGAGAACTGTGGAGGAGACAGAGCCTACTTTTTCCAATTGCAAATCCGTAGTGCGGACGAACCGATGACCACGTTCTATAAGGTGAGTGTCTATTTATTTGTTTGTTTGTTTAATCATCAAAGAGGAAGTTTTTGTTACTAACATTTAAACTATTAGTGTGTGAAATGTGGGAACCAATGGAGAGAAAACTGATCACATTTCTGTTGATTTGTGGGAGCTAGAATGTTTGTTTTTTATTATCAAAAATTTGAATTTTTCATCCTTCTTTTTCTTTCTTAGTTTTTTGTTTTGGCTCTTGTGTATTATAATAAACTTATCTTTTCTTTACTTTTCGATATTCAATATTCGACATTATGCTCATGGTCCAGACTGATCTGTAAGTTGGGGTACCCTTTGTCACTCAACATGTCCCACAAGGGCTCCCCAAACCCACTCTTCAGCTACCATTTTGGCAATCTCCTATATAAACACATCCTTGCCCTTCCCCAGACCTCATCGTTCTAATCTTTGCATCCAGACAACTGCCTCATCGCCACCTTTACCTATGTTCTCCAATCGCAAAGTATGTCTTGTGTTTGCCTGGTTTTATTGTGTTCGTTGCTTGTTTGCACTAACTAACTCCTTTTAGTTCGGTACTCCCAGTAACGATTCTACTTTTTCCAATCAACCATCGAGATTTTATTCCAACGGAGAATCTTCCAATTCTGTCCCGCCCACCCCTACAGATTCTGGAGGCATCCATCAATTATTAACATATTCTTCAGATGATTATGGCAATAACAATTCAAGATCTTCTTTTTCTTTCTTAAACTTCCAAAACCAAAATGTTAATATCATTGGTAATAATAACTTTAATACTAACAATCACTTCAATAATAACAACAATTTACCATCCAACAAAGGAACCTCTACTTTTAGTCAAACAAACGCTTTACAAAATTTTGACTTAAATAATTATTCATTTAACAAAAATGATTCTCCAACTCAAAACGTCAACGGTAATTATTTTGATTATAAAAGTAGCAATTATTGTACTTATCAAGATAATTATATTGAAGAAGAGAATTTCAAATTAATTAGAGAGATTAACTCAATTAAAGAAAAAAATACTACTTTCAGAAATGAGATTGAAAAAAATTCACAAGTTATTGAATTAATGAATAAGAAAGATGATGAGTTAGCAAGAGACTCAAAAAATCCCAGTAACTTTAAAAATTTTACTAACAATAATTCGAAAAAGAATTTTAAGGTTGAAATTTCTGCAAGCTTGGTTCCAATTTTTCAAGAAATGTTTGATAATTTAAAGTATGAAAACTCAGAATTAATACAAATTAAACGCCATTTAGAAGCTTTATATTTAAGTTGTTCATCCAGTCTTAATAAATCACAAACCAAATATGGTCAATATGATGAAGAAGAGATTTCTCATAAATTTATAACAAGATTGGAAAAATTGATTAAAGAAAATAAAAATTTAAAAGACGCTTTTGAATTTGGTAAGTTAAAACAAAAAGATTTAGAACTTGATTGGCTAAATAATGAAAATAAAAAACTAAAATCAGAAATCAAAGAATTCAAAAAAATCAAATTTGAAATTTTGAAAAATAAAACAAAAAAATCAAATAACAATTAAATCTCCTACCTTTTTGCTTAAATTTACTTGTGACCTTTCTCTTATTTACGCCAAACAACTTTTACCATTACGTTTTTCTTTTTTTTTCTTTTCTCAATTTGCTCCTAAAGGGGGTTAATAGCAAACTTTGTTCTTTTTAGGTTGGGTTTTTTTGTAAGCCCAAAACCCAGTTTACTAATTGAATTTACAACTTTTTACAAAGAGCTTTTCATCTTTTTTAATAATATAATATATTTTAATTTCTAGTAATCTAATTAACATCACTCAACAAACCAGTTTGTTCAGAACTATCTTCATCTTTATTCTCAACTTTTTTAATATTGGCAATTCCTACTTTACTGTATCCTAACTCTTCAACTTTATTTAACATGAGATTTCTAACATCATCAGTTAATTTACCAACATCTGATTTAGTTAAGCTCTCGGTGGAGATTGGTTTCAAACAATCAATAACAATTGTGCCAGTATTAAATATTTTTTCTTTGAAATTAATAATATTACTAGTATTACTGACCACAATTGGAATCACTGGAACTTGAGCATCAACTGCCATATGGAACGCCCCTTTTTTAAAAGGTCCAAGAAATGGCTTTTTAGCATATGATCTAGTACCTTCAGGAAACATCCATAAACTTCTCTTTTCTGATTTCATTTGATTCAAAGCACGATTCAAAGTTTGAATGGATTTTTCTTTATTTGATCTATCCAAAAAGAAAGTCCCACTTAATGTCATAAACCAACCAAGCAATGGGATATATTGAAGTGATTTTTTAGCAGTAACGGTACATCCTTGTGGAAAAATTCTTCCTAACACTAAAATGTCAAGGGTTGATTGATGATTACCCACAAGAATGGCAGGCAAATTATCAAGGAGATTTTGTTCATTTAAAACTTCAATTTTTATTCCTAGAATGGCGGAGAAACTATTATAAAAAGCTCTTGCCACTGACCATTGAGCTAAATGTTTTTTACCAATTGGATAAAAGATTATTGAAACCACAACCCCATAGAAAGCACAGGCAAAGAAGACGTTCATGGCCACAAAGGTCTTGAAGTAGAACTTAACAGTGTTGAAAAACCCCATTTTTATTTGTTGTTAATCAAAGGACAATATTGTTAGTATGCTTACTTTCCTGATTTTTATTTTTGTTGAATAAATTTCCTAGAATTTCCGCGTGATACTGTCAATCCGCACCTTCATCTTCTTACAAAAATTCAATCAAGAGCCAGATTTATAAAATAAGTAGTAAAGATACAAAAATAAACAACAATTGAACAAATCAGAATGAAAGAAATAAAGTCAAGAAATAGTAATAACAAAAAATTATAGTTTACACTCTAAGGGCTTCTTTTTGATTTCTGGTTCTGAATTGTTGGTGATCTCTGAATGATTCCGTTCTGTATTTTCCAACCGTACTAATATAATAAACCCCTCCAGTACTGGTCCACGATACCGAATCTCCTCCAAATTTGTATTCCTTAACAGTTAACTTAGGAACAATAGTACCAGCATTTTGTGAAGTTAAAGTCAAACCAGTAGCAGTAAAATCCTTTAAACTAATGATTTTAGCTCCATCTTTCAATTGAGCCAATAATAAACAAACTTTATCGTTCAAATCTTTACTGAAAATATAATTGTTGACCAAAACAATATCAAGATCCTTAACAATCTCTTTAACTTCTTCATTATCGACAAACGATTGATTCAAAAAGAACTGCACTTTCCCATGGTTTAAACCAAAGAATTTACTTCTAGCTTGAAATTCTTCTACTTGAATCTCACAAGCTTTGGAAGCCAGTTCCATAATTTCAACACCATAACTATCACAACCAAACTCTAAAGCGGCTTGTATTGTACAATTTCCCACTCCTGATCCTAAGTCGATAAAATTTTTAGTATGATCTGCATCAACCTCTTGTAACATTTTAGAACAAAGATTTGGTAAAATTTCCCCATAAACTTCATTCGAAAAAGCTTTATATTTGCGTAATGTTTTTGATAACGGTGAGACACTTCTTGAATAAACTTGACATAGAATATCATGAATAGCTTCTCTAGAATAACTGGGTTTTTCTTTTAACAAGTATTTGGAATAATTGGAATCAAAAGTTAAAGATTTCATCATAAAATTGAACATCGAAACGCATTTTAAAACTGAATTAAAATCTTTGTTAACGATTGACTGCGAATATAATCCAAGTAAACAATTTTTAGGATTCTCAGGATTGTAAATTTCTAAAAATTTTTGTCTGGGGAAATATAATAAAGCAAAATCTTTCATAATTTTTCCAACTTCATGTAATGGATCTAATTCTTCATCTTTTGCAGAAATCATCAATACATTTTCAGATTTGAAAGTTGGCACAATACTATCAATCCTAATTACTGGATTGCTAGTGTTTTCAAAATAATCTAAATATTTAGATTTGTAATTTTCAATAAAATTTCGGCTTTGAACAATTCCAGTATCTTCTCCGTACATGTTTATTCCGTTTTTCTTAGGATTATTAATAAAGTCTTTTAATTCTTTAGAAAACAAATTTCTAGTACCAATATCATGATTTACCTTATCAACTTCAAGGTAAGAATTAAAAAATTGTAAACTTTTTTCGTCTAAGGTTCCAACACTTGGAGAAAAATGTAGAATTTCCTGTTCATCTTCTTTTTTTAAATTAGTGGCTTTAACAACTTCCTTTTGAATTTTCTCACCTTTGTCATTGGTTTCATTAAGTGATCTTCTTGATTTAGATATCTTTTCATATTTTATAGTAGGTTCAACAGATTTATCTTTGCTTTTAGTAGTTGACGATATATTACGAATAACTGGCTTCAAAATCTTAGCTTTTGCTTTTTTTGATTTCTTGATAGCATGTTTGACTTTCTTTTCTACTTTCACAGCTTCAGTAACCTTGGTGATACTAGATTTGGCTGCTTTTGTTTGTTTTAACTCAGGCGTATCATTAGGAAGATAGAAAGCAGTCTTCTTTCTAGATCTTTTGGAGCCAATTTCCAATCTACCACCTCCGGTGATAAAATAAGCAGCATCACTGACCAAATCGTTGAGAAGGTGGGACCCAACGGACACAGTAGTTGCAGCGGTTGATGGAGGAGGAGGAGGGGAGTCTGATTCTGGGGTAGGAAGCAAAAGGTTAGAGGAGTTATGGGTCGGCGATGACACAGAGGAAGGGGACATGTCTGGATTTAATGGCGGATTCCCCCTAGAGAGTGCACTGGATCTGGTTCGAATTAATGAAATGTTAAGAATTTTATTTTTGTAAAATTTGAATAAACACAATGTCAAATATTTTTCGCGTTTCTATCAGTTTTTCCTACCTCAAAAACAAATGGATTTGGAATTGCAATTTGCGAGGGGAAAAAATGGCCAAAAAAGACACAAACCGCACCTTTTATTCTTATATCATATTATAACTTTCTCAAACTCTGTCTTCTCCGATTATAAACCTTTGATTTGCCTGTAACTTAACTATTAAGGCATAAATTTACCCGGAAGCTGACGCGACGCGTGTTTTTTTCTTTCAATAAATTTCATTTTATTTCCATTTATTTTCGCGTTTTGAAAATTTCTTTCTTTCAGTTTCTTCTTTTTCTTTACTATAATCTATCCATAACATACACCACTATTGATACTCTTTTACAATGCTTGAAGGTAAATTTGATGAAGCCGGTCTTTTAAAAAAAATCATTGATTCTATCAAAGATTGTGTTCAACTTTGTAACTTCAATTGTGAAGATACTGGTATTTCTGTCCAAGCTGTTGATGATTCTCGTGTCTTGTTGGTTTCTCTTTTAATTGGTGCTGACTCTTTCAGTGATTACAGATGTGACAGAAACATCACTTTAGGGATCGATGTCAAATCTTTCAGTAAAATCATTCGTTGTGGAGGTAATGACGATTATTTAACTTTAATTGCTGAAGATTCTCCTGATAGTGTGACATTAATCTTTGAAGATAAGACCAAAGATAGAACTTCTGAATATTCTTTGAAATTGATGGAAATTGACGCACAATTCTTAGAAATTGATGAACTTGAATTTGATTCTGTTATTACTATGCCATCTTCAGATTTCCAAAAAATTTGCAGAGATTTAAGTACTTTGAGTGAAACTTTGCAAATCGTGGTCACCAAGGGATCTGTTAGATTTGCTGCTAAAGGTGACACTGGAGCTGGTAGTGTTGTTGTCAAAAGTCATAGTAATTTGGACCATCCTGCAGAATCTGTGGACATTTCTTTAAGTCAGCCTGTTGATTTGACTTTTGGGTTGAGATTTATTTCTGATATCATCAAAGCCAGTCAATTATCGGAAACCATTACTATTAAATTAAGTGACAAGACTCCAGCATTGTTTGAATTCAAATTACCTAGTGGATACTTGAGATTCTACTTGGCTCCCAAATTCAACGAAGATGAAGACGACGAAGAGGAAGCTGCTTCTGAAAAAGTGAAGGACGAACCTTTGTGATTCAGATATGTTATATACTATTTATTTATTTTATTATTTCTTTTTTAGTTTAATGTTACAATTGTCAACAATTTGGAGTGTGATGTCCGGATGTAATGGTTGGTTGTGCAGCCCTCGCACTGATACTTACTATATTTTCGCGGGAGAAAACAAAATTTAATTAAAATATAAAAATAGAATACAGAGTACAAGGCAACAAAACAAAGCAATAAGGACCAACAACATCCACCAGATCCTGGGAATGAGCATGACGGAACAGCAGTACTCTCCTTCTCAGCTCCAGTCCCAATTCCCCGACCACAATAGCCAGAGCCTGGAGGACAAGCGCAGGGTAGCCAGAAGAGCCTGTCTCAACTGTCGCAAGAAGAAAATCAAATGTGATGGAGAGTCCCAATCTGATGCTCGATGCACTCGCTGTCGAAACTTGAACCTCCCGTGCGAGTTTATTGCTTCCAACAGAGGTGGTCGTCGTAAAAAGAGGCTCAGAGAAGATGGAGATCCCAATATGAAAGATACCGATTCCAGATCAAGCAATAGCACAGAATACCAGGAAACTCCTCTCAGGGCCAAAATCAGTGACAATAATCACAATCCCAATAATACCAACACCACCGGTACTACTAACAGTTTTCTTTCTACAAGGCCTGACTCCATCTCCGCAAGCTCATCATTTCCATTGTTTCCTGGCCGTGGAACATCTCTTTTGAATCAACAAAACTTGGATAATCTTGATACTCTTTCCAGCTACTCTTCCTCAATTGATACCTTTAATAATCGTAATGAGTTTGCCAGTCTCAAACTTCGACAACAACAGATGCTCAATAACTCTACAAACAACCAATCTGCCAACGAGTTGAATGATGAAAAAGTGAAACAATTGGTGGATTCTCGTTTACAGGAACGATTCTTTGATGGTCCAAACGGTCCTGGTGGTGATGGCCCTCCATTCATGCCTCCTCCTCCTCCTCGTCACCATAGATTTAGACGTCACCATGGTCCTCCAATGTTTTTTGATGGCATGCATCATCATGGTCCACCACCCCATCATCATCGTGGCCCTCCGCCTTTTGGCTTTGGTCACCATCCCCACCACGGTCCTCCTCCACCTCCTCCACCTCCTCCCCCATTTGATGAACCTGGTCCTAGAGGCGGTCCCAGAGATTGTGAAGATCGAAGATTTCCGTATCCTCCACCTTTTGGATATCCTTATAATAATTTCAGAAGAGGCGATGGCTATGATCAAAGCACTTATAGTTCTTCGACTACCACCAACAATGTCGATTATAGTGCAGGGGTTTCTTCTCCAAGTCATTCTAATGTTTCGGATAATTCAATTACTAATGGTGATAAATTGCCTTCGATTTTATCATTAGAGTCTACTGTATTACCCCCAATTCACAACAAATCAATGGAATTTCTTGGGAACAGCAGTGGGAGTATTACAGCAAAGAATTCCGTTATCAAATCTTCAGTCAAAGAGGATACTGAAATAATTACAATTAGTGAACCCTCATCTTCAAATCTTGTTTCACTTTGGTTCAATCCACGAATTATTAGCTTATTTGATTTGCCTCCAATTTCTATAATTGAGAAATTGATTGATTTATTTTATCTTTACGTTAATCCAATATTCAATGTTTTACCAAACTCAAAAGGGTGCTTTTTGATTGATAAACTTAATTGCGGAGCATTCCCTGAAAGGCTCTCATATGTTTTTTCAATATTCACCATGAGTTGTATCTATTTGAAAAAAGAGGAAAATGTTGATTATCAAGAAGAATTTAGTGACCCTGACTATTGGTTTAGATTGGTGGAAAAATATTGGAAGTTTCAAAGTCATGATACCCAGTTAGTTTTAGCTACTTTAAATATTCTATCATGCGTTAATGTCTATAATTGTTTTATTGGTGGTGAAAAATCTTCAAAGTCCAATGAATTCTCTTATAATTTTTTGAAAACTCTTACTCAAGCTTCAAAAGTTGAAAAATTTACTAGTTTGAATCTTCCCAGAATTTTTGATACTGCTACTTCAACTGAAGATGTTTTAAGGCCAATGTATCGAGTCAATACAATATGGAGTTTATGGATGAATCAATCTTTTTATAAATTAGTGATTAGTAGTAATTTTTCACCAAATGTTAAATTTCCTTCAATCATGAAAGATGAGATTGAATTCCCAAAAGATTTATTTTTACCAATTCCTAGCTTAGCAATGGTCGGATTTGTAAAAAAAGTTATCGCGGAAAAAGGAGGATTTTCGTCTTTCAAAAAATTGGATATAAATGAGAAGAGAAGATTTGTTTTCAATGAATTTGAAAGTAAATCGCAGTTGATTTACTATGATGATTTGAAAGAAAGATTACAAGAACAAATGATCATTCCATCAAGTGCCATTTTAATTATGCTATTGAAAATTCATGAAGATCTATTATCAAACAACCAGAAACGTGAAGGTTTAGTTGACCAAATTAAAGTATTAGAGGCAATTTATTTTAAAGACAACTCAATTTATAATATCATTGTTAATAACAATAAAAACGGTAATTCAAGTTTCACTAAAAATAATTCTTCTGCATTTCTAGTTATCAATTCATATTTTTTACAATCCAAATTGGTCTTGTTAAATTCAAAAACAGTTATCTCAAATTTGACTAATCCACAACTTCCAAATGAAGATTTGTTGGCCATTAAGTTAAGATTGATATTCAAATTATTGAAGAAAAAAAAGTTTTTGCCATCAGTTTCTGATAACAATGATGGATCAAATGCCAGTTTATCGGTAATTAATCAAAAACTATATATTTTGAAATCACAAATTTTACCAAAAATTCCAAACCATAATCAAATTTCTACTAATTTACATTCCAATCTTTTTGGCAATCAAGATACATTCTTTGAATTATTGGAGTTAGCAATTGCTGGCTATGAATTGGGTGAATTACTTGAACTAGGCCAAGGTAAAATTTTCGATAATGAACATAACCAAAAACAAGCTGGTTATAAAAGCATTATTGCCTTAGATGAAGCAAAAGCCATCGGCACTATGACCACATCAATCAATGAAATTCCGGATGGTTTATTAACGGGCAAATTTCTAAAGAATTATTTTGATACTAATAATAGTAAACCATTGTGTGCAAAATGTTGGCTTCAATTCCCGTTGATTTCTGATGCCTTGGTGTTTAAATATGGTCTAATAATTTGTTCAATATTATTATTGAATAATAATTGGTTAATTGATATAATAGATGATTCAGTGATTGAATTAAGATTAAAAGGTGAATCAGAAACAAAATTAGTGACGGTAAACTTAGATGAGATGGATAATAATAAAACCAAAAAAACAATCATAAATGGTAAAATATTGATTGAGAAAATATTCAATCAAACAAGATTGCAAAATTTATTAAGTTTATTTGTTTCATTTTTAAAATTCAGATTTGAGAATATTTGTAATAGTTCAATTTTGAAAGAGTATTATTATCTATTGAATGAAATCAAACAATATTGTTTTGGAGTGGTTAATACTGATTTATCTTTGATGGAAATTATGGACGAGGACGATTGGTGATATTATGAATTTTTGTTTTGTTTTTGTATTCTTTTTATTCTGTTTTAACTGTGTTTTTTTTATTGATGTTCTTTGATATTGTACTTTTACTGTTTTTTTTATTTTTCTTTTTTAATATTGATAGAATTTTTTGATAGTTTTGTTTGGAGTTAATATATTGTATTTTATCGACTACATTTGTTGTTACTATTAGATTCAAAAATTAATTCAATTTAGAAAAATATTAGCTATGATTTTACGTTAATCATTATATTTTTTTCTCAAATGAATTTGATTTTTGAAAACTATTTCCCACATAAGGTTCTAAATCACTGGATGAATTATTTTCTGGGTCAGAATTGCTTAAGATTTCATTTTCTTGATTTTTGTAGAAAAGGATACAAACTAACCATAGAATATTTGCTGTAAGATTTAAATACATGACATTTGTAAACTTTTTCATTAATTTATCCAAATCTTCAACGTGATCAATGTTACCCAAAATTGTACTAGAAATGGAAGACGCAAGACTAGTGGCAACCTGTGCTCCGGTTTGAAAAATTCCAGTAACAGTTCCATGTAAAGCTGGAGGAGTGGAACTCATGATACAAGTCATGTAAATTTTGAAATAGAAATTGCAGGCAAAACCAGATAGAAACAAACCCCCAAGATTGATGATCCAATATTCATTTGCTAACTTGTAATCAATTTTAACTAACCAAATAGCTCCTCCAATGGAAATAAAAGTTGTTATAATTAAAGAATACTTATATCCCAACCATTGAAAAAATTTATCATTTGTAGTAACGGCACAAGTAATCATGCCAACCGGATAAGCAACAAGTTTAACTCCTGCCATTAAAGGAGAGTCATTTTTCATGACTTGAAAATATTGAATAAATGTATAAAGAATTGAGACAAATGAAATGTATAACAAACACAAACCAAAAAAGATTTGATTGAAATTAGGAACTTTGAAGGCCTCAATAGGAAAAAAAGGATCAACCTGAGCAAGCCAACTATTCTCATTTTCTTTAGTTCTAGGATGTTTTTGTTGATAGTTTCCAACAAAGACATTCTCAAAAAGAAAAATTAGAAAAAATGTAACAATTCCAATGGATAAAGGCACGTAAACTTTTGGGGAATTCCAAGAGTTCGAAGCTTCAATGAAAGCATAGATTACCAGTGCCAAAGATCCAATCAATAATAGCACCACTGGATAATTTAAGTTTCTCATTTTTGATGGTACATGATTTGATGGGTTTTCGACAGGGATAATAAAAAAATAAAGGATGATAGCACAAGTAGCACTGTAAGCAAAACTGAAATAAAAGAAGTTCACATAACCTAGGGCACCACCAAGGACAAACCCAATCCCAAAACCTCCACAACCAACGACAGAAAAAACGATAATTCCACGATGAAATTGCTCACCTTCAAAATAGGTGGCCACAACAGTATAAGCACAAGGAACAATTGCAGAGCCTCCAATACCTTGCAAAGCCCTAAAAACACAAGCGGAAATAATGTTGGTATGAATAGTGGCTATCAAAAGAGAGAAAATGGACATGAAAATAAGGCCATAAACGCAAACCACATGAGCCCCAAAAATATCACTAACTTTTCCAAAAAAAATGATGAATGAACCAAGGGTTAAAGCGTAGGCAGAGAAAACCCAGGTAGCTACAGACGAAGGAACGTTAAACATGTACTGGATCTCTTGCAAGCAAGCCAAAACTGCTGAAGTGCTGAAATTGTCCATTAAAAAGCTAGCAATCACAATCAAAAAGACGAGCCAACGATTTAAAGTTGCATGGGCTTTGGAGACCGGTCTTCCAGGAGTCAAAAAGTGGAGGAGTTTTTCTTTCATAGTGGGAATATATTTTGAAGATGAAACAAATTTTAAAGAAAGAAGGGGAGTGGAGAACAGTTGCTGTTATTTATACTAACCATGTTGACAGCTTTTTCTGCATGGAATGTGGAGTTAAGAAGAAGAAGTCCGATCGGAACCAGGTTGATCGCACTTTAAAAAAGGAGTCTTTCCGAAGAAAACCCAGTAGCTATTAATCTCAGTGTTGGTAAACTAATTGTTCCGCTTGACAATACCAAATACTTGATTTTGAAAGGAGGGCGTAAAGATCAAACAGAACTCGCTTTCGATTTGTGTTTTCTGAATTTAGTAAATCATTGATAAGTATTTTCTTGAAAAAGTTGTAACTTTGGCAAAATAGAATCGCAGACTTTCTTCCGACTACCTGTTATTGGAAAAAATCCTTTGCTTAAAATATTATATTATTATTTAGGTTAGAGAGTTATAACTTTTTAATTGAGAAAGGTTCTTAGGTTGGTGAGTGGATGTGGTGTCACATTTGTGGATTTTTTAGCGACAAAATTCTGATGAACAAAATTAAATAATAACATATTAGTAATTATATAATTATGGTTTGTCTTGAATGCTTACTTGGTTTACCAATCTAGTCGTTTCTGAGGATATTTTAAAATAATTTTTAAATCGG
>JBAKFZ010000062.1:0-60519 GCA_037355385.1 Saccharomycopsis sp. FM-2023a
TAAAGTACTGTAAATTTGTTTTGTTTTGTTTTGCTATTAAAACCTATCAAACAGCCAGCCAAGTTTCATTTCAGCCACTTCAGCGATCTTCACTAACTAAATCCGTAATTGTGAAAACTTTGGTGGTTTAAATATATAGGAGTAAAGATATATGAATGGGTGTTTATTCTATATCATAATATACAACTTCTTACAAATTCAATGTATTTAATTTAATACTCTTATTAATTGATTTTTGAATTTTGGTAGAAAAAAAGCAAAAGGACCCTGAAGTTTTTATTTTTCCGAAGCTCATTTATCCCCCAGCATTCAACCCAACATCTGTCATGGCTCATGGGCCATAATATACTGAAACACTTCATTCCTAGAAATTGCATAAATAAGATCTTCTTTTTTTATATTCCCAGCTTCAATACGCTCCTGGTAGGTTCTTAATAATCAAGCAATTGAGCAATCCATGAATATTTTTTTTTTCTTTGTACTTTATGAGATTTTCTTCTGCAGAGCTTCTTTGAAGCTCATTAAAGCTTTATCAAGTTCTCCCTTTTCGTTAAAACATTTTCATATCTATAGTCAACCATCACATTATCACTTTTCGAGTCCAAATTATTAAATCCCAACCCATGCATAAGTGACACTTCTTGAACAATGTTGGAGAATAATTGATTGGGCTTTATCTAACTTCTTTTCCAGTTTAGCCAATGTAACAAAATCACTGTTTTGTAAATCTTCCAATTCAACATACAACCCTTCAATTGTGTTTAATGGGTTCGCTTAATCAACAAAATATCGGTCAATGTCACCATCAGGATCTAAAAGTCAGAATGAGCAAACCCTCAATAATGTTCCAATGAAACTTTGTAAAAGTAGTGAGAGTACTGTTAAAAAGAATCTCTCCATTTGCCCCCGTTACTATAATTTGATTAAGCCATCAATTAGTTTCTGATAAACAGGGATTACAGCCTGCTGACTATTCAAACAACTAAGATGACTCTAGCATCCTCCCAACTGGTTTTAGCTTCTCCAAGACTTGATTTTGAAGAGTAATATAAGTTGCTTCCAGCTTTAGCCTTAAAGCAGAAATATATTTGAGAAGCATCATCCTCATCTATTTGCGCATCAGGAATGAGATTGAAGAAAAACAGATCGTTCAGTGAGTTATTCACTTCTACTGTTCTTTTTCTTTGTAAGAAATAGGTAATATCTTCGTCATCCCAAGACATAAACGAAATATTTTCAAAAATGAGCCCGTAGAAGCGTTCCATTACAGATTCAACATTTCCTATTAAACTGGAATTCATATTCAAAGTAGGCCCAATTACTTTACCAATATTATCTGGTAAAAAAACGTGTTTTAAAGTGTATTTAAATTGAAATTTATCGAAGTCTGTGATCTTCTCCATAACCATATTTAGCTGAATCAACACAAAATAAAACTTGTTGTGGGGCCTAACCAAAGTGGCCAAAATGCAGTTGCTGATTCATATTTATAACTAATTGATTCAACATATTCAGGAATGATAATTCTTGGTTAACTTTTGATTTTTGATTCATCATAATTTCTTACCCCATTTTGATTAAATTCAATTTGCTCATTACAATCATTAGGGAGGTGAACTCTTTTAAGTTTTGCATGAATTTTGAAATCAAAGGCAATTTTCATCAAGTTCTCCGCACTAATTCTGCTAATTACAACAAAAAAAATTAGTAAATGTTGTTATGTTGATGATATGATCTGTTCTTGAATAAGAAAAAGAATTTGATGTAACCAAAGATTACAATTATTTCAAACTTATTGCTTGTTTCAGTGATTTAGAATCAATGAAAGTTTTGAATTTTTTTGATGGCTATTTACAAGCAAAGAAGATGTACCAATATTGTTATTGAGAATAATAAAAGCAAAGAGATAATCACACATGGAATCTTTCTTATTTTTCTCTTATATACTATTCAAAATCAAAAATTATAAATCATAAATCATAAATCATAAATCATAACAACACATTAAATTTTTTTTTTAGGATGAAAATTGAACAAATTTTTCAAAACTAATGAACTCGGTACTTTAACATTGATCTGATCATCATCTTCATGACTTGCCTTTGACAATGAATCTCTTGAAATTAAATAACTTCTTAAAAGTATCAAAATCAAAAGTGCTACAAAATAAGATAATCCCGAAAATAATGCACAGTATTCATATTCAGTCGGTGATTTTGTAACTCCCTTTGGGACTTTTTTCTTCAATGAGTATCCAATGACTGGACTAACCACTCCTGAAGCTCCAATAATCATCCAAGACATTCCAAAGCCAATGGAAGATTTTTTAATCCCCACAATTCGGGGGACAATAGCGCCAATGACTCCAAAGATAAATCCCAGAAATCCCCCACTCAATATACTAAAAGCATACATGGTAGCCAAATTTCGTGCTGGTAGCCAAATTCCAAGAGATGTGATAATACATAAACAATAAACAATTAATCCAATATTTAAAGCTCCATATTTATCACTCAAAATTCCTAGTAATGGTCTACCAACAAATAATCCCACATTAAAAATCACAATACTAATGGAAGCTTGATGAGTTGAAAAACCAAGAGATAAAGTAGCATTGGTTAAACTATATTGAACCGAGACATAACCAAATAAACTAAAAATAAGCCAAAAGATTAAAATAATAAATGGAGTATAAGTTAATAATTGCCAATCAATAATTTTTAATTCTGGTTTAATCTTTTCATTTCTAGTTTTAACAAAAAATGAACAAATCAAACAAACGGTTAAAGATAAAATGGCTTGAATTCTTTTTGCCCAACCAATAGAATATTCGTCAATGATTTTCGCAATGGCCAAATTAAACATTATTCCTCCTAATCCAGCTCCACTAATCCCAAATAACATGACAAAGTTTCGAGACTTATCAAACCATTGAGGAATGATTGCCGGGATGGGAATGGCTACCATAACAAGACTGAATCCTAATAATACCCCTTGACTAAGGTATAATTGCCAAAGTTTTTTGCAATAAGCAGAAGTGAAAATTGATACAAATTGCATGATTGCTCCAATGAAGACCACGAAATTGGGGGAAGTGATACCGGAAAGATAAGTGATCAAAGGAGCAAAGATGAATCCTCCCCCAAACGACAAGCCTCCAATGGTGGCGAAATCTACCGGTTTACCTTGAAAAGCGTTGGTTTCTAAGTAGTTAGATAAGTATAAAGTGAAAGCGGTGTTACCTCCCCAGGCAATGAATGAGGTCATAAAATAAATTAAGACTTGAATCCAACCCCATAGAGAGCCATCGGGAATTTCATAATCAAGAGTGGTTTCATGGTGTTCGTCTTCTTGTTTGGGGTTTTCAATGATTTGTTCCAGAGACATTTGTGATGATGTTTAGAAGTTGGGGATGGAATTTCAGTGCAGAGACTGTAGTGTCTAATCAATTGATCATAAAATATACAAGTATATAAAGCTATATTATTGATATCATTTATATAATTTCAAAGCAATGTATAGTGATTGAATTAGTAATCAGTGTCCCTGTGACAGGTTATTGTAATGATTTGGAGATTTTTAATTGAATTTAGTTTTAATTTTGATGAAAATGTCGTGAATTTCATACGACCAAAAAAGACCTCTTTAGGTTAACAGCCCCGACAGTTGACACTTTTGATATTATTATTACTAATCATTAACTATTAAATTGGTTTCCTCCTAGTGATTGATATCAAAAATACTATTTGATGAGATCAGAATGTTATTTATAATTAGAAATATTCAAAACAAGGTATTTTATTGATGTAAAAATCATCGTACGATTATTTTTACATCAAATAACAAGAGAATTTAGTATTGAAATAAAAATGCAAAACGGAATAAATATAATATAAAAAAAAAATAAAGAGTTTCTTCATTTTAACAAAAAAACTGTATAAACAAAAAACAATAGCAATGGAAAGATGCAAAAGAATAGATGGAATTGTAAAAAACAAAACAAAAAAAAAAAATTAATGAAGACTACTATCTAAAATATTGTAATTTGGCTGATTTTTAACTGGATGATTTTTCCCACTAAAATCCATTGGTTGATTATTATTATTAAACCCCACAAATGAATTTTGATTCGTATTGAATAAATCATGAACAATTGAATTACCATTATCAATTTGAATATTATTAAGATTATAATTATTAATTCTTGATTCCACAAATTCTAAGACTCCATCTAATTTATCACAATTTGATGATTGTTGATGTAATTTTAATTTTTCTAACAAATTAAAATCAATCATTTGGAAGACGTTCAAATCATTTTCACTAACTGTTAAAAGATTTGAAGTAGTAAAATACTTAAAAACACTCCACCATGCATTAGCTAATTGATCGTAAATATTTATAAAATGATAAAGATTTCCTTGACTAATTTTAAATTTTGGAATTCTAGAAATTAACTGGGTAACTCCATCCAAAAACTTGAGACAATTTATAAAATTTAATTCTTTTGGGGGTAAAAAGTTTAAAATAAAATCAGATAAAATCATATAAAATTCTGCTAATGATTTATTGATTCTTAAAAATGAATATTCACTTTCTGGTTCAACTTTATAAGGTAATTTTTTTAAAATTAAATCATTTAGAAAATTTTCCAAATATGATAATGACTTCTCAACATTAGGATTTATGAAACTACCGAATTTCCCAACATTAGTTTGAATGATTTGATTTAACTCTGGTTTTTCATCAATTAATCCCATTAATAAATTGGTTAATTGTCGTTTATCAAGTAATTCAATGGCTCTATTCAATGGTAATGATCTACCTGAGGGAATTTCATTACTTTTGATTCTTTTACCGGAATTCTTGATGATTGGGGTCAATACACGACGATTGCTGGGATGAGTTAATGGTTTATAAATTACCAGGTCATCTTCCCGTAATCTTTTTTTGAATTTTCTAGTAATTTGGGGATTGTTGATTTTTTTAGGAGTGGTTTTCGTGGTGGTAGTGGTGGTAGTGGTAGATTCAGAAGAAAACTTGGGCTGGAAATCCCAAGAGAAGCCCAAGTCAGACATGATGAAAATGTTATGAATGAGATTTGATTCTAAATTGAACAAAAGGATTTTTTGTATTGCAAAATTCCAGCAAAAAAAAAGGCAAATGTGATTTTTTGAACTAAAAAAAGGAATATAGGGTTACCCTGTATGTCATGTGACTGATCATGTGTTTAGACTTAAAAGCTTCAAATTTTGAATGATTTTTAACAAATTTGATTTACAACGATTTATCAAACAAGTAAATATCAAATAATGCAACAAAGATATGTCAACTACCTCTCAAAGGTTGACAGCAGTACCGAGCTAGTTCTCAGAAGGTACCAGGAACTTGTTTCTCTAGCTTCTACTACCCCTCCAACACCAATTGAAGGTCAAGAAGATCAACCGCAACATGGTATGAATATTAATTCCATAGCCAATTCCACTTTGTTATTAGAATCACACGCCTCTGGTATCATCCGTGCCTTTGAAGAATTACTTGTCATTACCAAGGCATTAAAAGAACGATGGATTTTGAATCGTTTACCTCATCACGTTAATGAACTAAAAGAACATTATAGTGAAGAACATATTACAGAATATGAACAGCAAAACCATGTTCTTGAAGAAATGATCAATACATTAGTGGATCGGATTTCTTATGTGGATTACGTGGAATAGTTTCTAAATAATCAAATCATTTATTAAATATCTTGAGCCCAATTACAAATATTGCAATGTTTTTCTTTTCTCCAAGTTAATGGAACCAAAGGAACGAAAAAAAGGGTTAAGAATCGTTTATGTTTCCGGGTTTTAACACTGTAATTATTACATTTTGGGCAATGTTCTGGTTTGGCATTGCCATCGATGTCCTTATTGAATTCGTGGCCTGCAATTGTTAGTGGTGTTGGTTAGTTTGTTCTAATGCAGTTGATACTTACTTCCAATCAAGACAAAAAACATGGTTGAATGGTCAATTGGGTGTTTTGATTAGTTGATTAATAAGAAGAGGGTTTAGTTTGTAAAGTGTCAGTTTTTCAGAAGTTGAAATTGGCCTTTTTTTTGCTGCGGCACGGGTGTTACATTACGTTATTGTTTTCAATTTTTCAACATGTCTTGTAATATAAATACTTTACGAACAAGAATACAACAGACTTTCGTTTTTTAGGAATTTTAGAGTAAGAAAATTAATAAGCTGAAAATCAGACAGAAGAGATCAAATCCAAGCTAATTTTAAAGAATCCCACATAATTCCATAATTAGCAGTGTAATTATTAGTAACCAAAGCAATGACATTGTTCCCATTGATCAAATCTTTTTTATCAATCAATAATTTGGAATAATACCAGTTCCCTGCAAACGACGATGATCTATAAGTTGATTTATCATTTTTAATAACCACATTATTAGAGTCTTTACTTAATTGTTTATCATTAACAAAAACTTGTAATTTGTCTGAATCCCCTCCAAGGTAAGTTTCGTTCAATCCCGTATACCCTGCTAAGGAAACAAACAATCCCGCTTGTTCATATTTATTGTCAACTTCTAATTCAAAATGGATATTCCAGGTTCCATTTTTACTTTTTGCATAACACCAATCAGCATCGCTCGAGTTATTGATATAAAAATCAAAATCACCAGGACAACTTTCGGGGAGCATGTCTTGATAAGCAGAATCCCCAAGCTTAAATCCCTTGGTGGTTCTGTCAAAGGTACCGATTTGCCAAATTGTTTTATGTTTTTGATCTTGCCATTTCAAGGTTCCTAAATCGGTGTATTTATCTTTATTAATCTTAATGATTCCAGAATAAGTGAAATTTGAAATCACATCCCCAATATCTGTTGTCTTAGAACTCCATTCTGAAGGGTAAGCTTGTAGATAATAATCTTGTTTGATTCTAATATCTTTAATATCAAAATACCCTTCTTCATCGGTGTAACCATAATACTGATATTCTGCTCCTTGAACCATGGTGTAATTGTTATTATAACCAAGAAACAAATTAACATTGCTAGCAGGAGACCCATTTGGTAACAACAATCTTCCTTTTAAATGACCACGGTTCAAGTAATCTTGATTATTAAACCATTTATATGGCCAATTGAAATTTTCTTTAATCATTCTTCTATTAACATCGCTGATACTACCGTCATTAAAATACCAAAGATACGGACCCCAAACTTTATTCTTCTCAAAAGTTTCAAAAGAATCACCTTCAAAATGGGTGCCATGTAACATGTTTAATAAAACCACATCCCCCGTTTTTGATTCTCTATGGATTAATAATTCTTGTTTAATTTGATCTCCACAATAATAATCTCTTCCAGGAGAAAGTAGCCAAAAACCATAGCTTTTGCCTGAGTTATTCCCATGAACTCCATATATTGATTCCTCATGTAATCTTGAACTCCAATCATATTTTGTGATATATTCATCATTATACATCCAAGTCTCATCAAACACTTTTTCGCCCTCATACATCAAGGGCCAAGTTGGTAGCGCATCATCTTTGATAGAAGTGTGACCATTTTGATAAATTTCAGGATTCAATCTAATCAATGTACGGAACTCTCCCAATAATGGAAGATTAAAATTAACAAAATATGAATAAAAGCCATCTAATCCTTTGAATAAAACTAAATGAAGCTCTCCTTCCCAAGCATCAAATGAAATATCAATTTTATTATCATTCATTTCCACAATATGGATGGAAGTATAATTTATATCATGTTCTTTGGTCAAAGTATATGAGGTGTATAATCCCACTGCATCACCAATTAAATCAACGGGTTCATCCTCAGCATTTTTTTTCCATAATAATTTAGTTCCATACTGTGATCCCATATTCATGGTAAACTTATCATTACCAACTAAAACTGATAAATTAGAAGTAGCATTGTGTAAAGTTAAAACATTGACCGTAAATGGAGATTTCTCAGGAGTTAGATTTCCCAATTGGAGAGGGTTGCTTTTTATCAAATAACCAGTAATTAAAGAGAAATTGAGGAATATCAATAGTATAATATTCATGGCTGATAATTTTTGAACAATAATGTTATTGACTCATAGATAATTCATAATATATATATAATAATATGATGAAAAAATTTCCTTGTCGTATTAGTGAGATCATAAATAATCAAATGGCAGTCCCCGCTCAGTCATTGGGAATCTAAAACCTCAAGGAATTGAAACTGTTCAATTAAAAAAAATTTCATGTTGAAAAAAAGTCTTTCGGATGTGTGCAGGCTACACCCCCGAGAATTGAGATTTATTGTGATTAGACTAACTACACAGAAATCATGAAATTAAAGAGAAATGGTTAATTATTCAATGATTATTTATAATATTTAATCAAATCTAACAATCGGTTGGATCGGTTATTTAACATGAGAATGTAAATTTACGTAAAAAATCTGGGGTAATAGTAACTTTACCCCAGATTTCAAAATGATTACCCCTGCATTTTTCCATTTTTCCCACTTTTTAACTATGAAAACGGGAAGAATATCCAATGATACCGAAACACAGTTGACTTGAAATAATTTCATCTCGATTCATGGATAATACTTTTACAAGTCATTGTTAGTGCTAGATAGTTTGAAATTACAATTGGAGAATCAACTTAATTATTCAAGTCTGTTATGTTCTGGTTATATATATTCTCCATATATTTATGCTGAAGGCTTGTGTAGAGTGTCAAACAGGTAAGCAGAAATTCTCATAGGACTTAGATATGCCAAAGTATCTGTACCCAAAGTGGTGAAAGTATCTTGAGTTTCTTCAACATTCATAAAACACTTGCCAGGTTTTGATTCATCTTCATACATCAAATTTTGTAATTTGAATTTAAAAACTTGCTTGCCAAACCTAATATAAAACTTTTTTTGAGTTTTGCAATCAGTAGTTTTGAATTTCTCCATGAATTTGGAATATTCATTTTTGGGCAATTTTAAAGTAGATGTACTAATATCGAACTTATAAATATTGCTCATTTTAGCTCCATGCTCAACCCATAACACAGTTTGACGGTCGTAACGTCGTATTGAAATTGGACCACCCAAGACGAATTTTCCTTGCGGAGTACCTAAAGTTCTTTTTCCTTCAGAATTTAAAGGTAATAAAGGCGTTGTAGGGAATCGGTTCGTATTCAAAAGTTTAATGGAACCAATCATTTCACTTACTTTTCCTCCTCTTTCCCCGAAGCTGATTTCTAATACTCCAGCTCCTGTAGTTCCTGGATATCGTTTAAGGGTACTTTCAAGAATAACCTTTCCTCCTAATCCAATTACCGAAGGAATGTTTGAAAAATCTAATCCAACGTTCTTAAGACCTTCAACCAGAGAGAATTTAGAGTTACCATTGACTCTCGAAAAAATTGATAAGGAATCCTCATTGTTGGATAATTGATCATAACTTGATGAGCCTTCAATGATAACTTGATCATAACTTGGTAAACCTTCTTTCAGTTTCTTTGCTGGTTTAGATGAAGTTTGTAAATTATCATCTGGTTTAGGTAAAGCAAAAATCAATTTTCTAGTACTCAATCGACATCTTTGATCATTTTCCGAATCTAAAATTATGATTGAATTGTAATAATTATTGATTAGTGCACATTGGTCAGGGAACTTTTTACAAGCTGGAGCACTATTCAAATATTCTTCATGGATCACATAATCATCTCTGTCTAAGCTACTAACATTAAAATACTTGGGGACTGGTAAAATTGGAGGTCCTGGATTAGTCAAATTCGCATAAGATATCACAGAAACTGGACTGTCCAAAGTAACACCAGCATCAATAATTACTTCTCCAAATTAAAGTTTCGTAAAAAATTTATGATTTGGAGTTCCGTCGTAATTGCTTCTTAATTTAATTTCGAAAAGTGAAACAATAAAATTCTGGTTGAAGTCTGATGCTGGTTCAAGTGAATCTTTGAAGGAAAATGCTTGAACATCTAATGATAGATAGATGAGAATGATTGATAAAACTTTAAAGCTAAACATTGTGTTTGATTGATGGTTTTTAAATGTTATTTTTTCTTCTATCAGATTGAAGGGTCTTTAAATATTTAAGTTTTAATAAAAGGCTTTATTTGTTGCCTTGTACATTGAGAATGTATGTTAGGCCTTTTGCTGGAATGTGTCCGTGAGCCTAAATTTATGAAAATCTCCAATTCTTAGAAACAAGTTATTCCTAAACTTCTCAATTTAAAAACGAGATGAGCTTTTCGACCACTCAATTCCACAAGTTTAGCTGCTGGAAAACACAATTGCCAAAAGCCAGTTGCTGGATCAAATGAAAATTCAAAAAAAGTTGCCTGAGTATATAATGAAAAATAAATGAAAATGACTGATAAAACTTTGAACCAGAACATTTTGTTTGACTGATGTTCTTTAGTTACGGCAGCTCAATTAATTAAGCTAAATAATTAGGCAATCTTCACTGCCTTTTACATTGAGAATGTATGTTGGGCAATTTATGGTAATAAGCTCAAGGGCAGTCACAAATTAACAGGTTTGATTCAATAATAGATTATGGATTTATATGAAAGCTAATAACTAACAGTTTCAAACAAACAAAAACTCCAATAGTTGATCAAGACTACTTTATCAGTTTCGAACTTTTGTAATGATTTAGAATTTTAAAGCTATAGAAATTCTCAAATTTGAATCATGTTAACACAAACTGCCAATAAGAAAAGAACACCTCAGCAAAAAAAAAAAAATGGTTTTCAATATATGTAATTAAAACCAATTTACTGACTATGAATGAAGCTTTTTGATAGAGTAGCTATTTAATTAAGATAAGATTGACTCGGAATAATCATTTTATTTAAACCAATTACGGTAATTTCTCATAATTGTTAGATCAAATTAGAGAATGTGAATTGCACTTTTACGATTTAATCAAGCTAACTTCCTGATTTTTCAAAAGAAAAAAAAGGGTAAATTAAATAAGATTGATTCTTTTTGTTGGTTTGCTATTATAATACTTCCATAATGCATAGTCAGTTATTATCGTACTTATGAATGAGAATGATTTGGTGGTAATTAACAATTGAACCGGCTGTGGGTGTGATGTGTGTGTTAGTTTGGTATTTAACGGTACGGAACAGAGTCAAAACTCAACCTGTCGGTCTGTTTCACGAAATACATCCCCCGAGGACTATATAAACCCCAAAGATTCCATTTAATACATTTTATTTCTTTCTTTCTTCCTTTTATTCTATAGAATTTCAATTCTTAAATTACTACAATCAAAAATGTCTGCTAACGATTTCTACAATTCCGATAACAATAACCAAGACAGTGAAAGAGGATTTGGTGGTTCTTCTAACCAAGGTGGTTTTGAAGAAGAAAACGACCATGAAACTTCTAGAGGGGTTGGTGCTACTATCTTAGGAGGAATTGCTGGAGGAGTTGCTGGTAATAAACTTGGTGGTGAAAGCCATTCCAAATTAGGAGCCTTTGTTGGTGCTATTGGTGGGGCTATTGCTGCTAATAAAGCAGAAGATGTTTATGAAGATCATGAAAGAAATGAAAGACGTGAAGAATACAATCAAGGGGGTAATGATTACAATGGCCGTGATAATGATAATGAAGGTCGTCGTGATGAAGGCCGTTGGTAATTATCTTACTAAAAATTAATTGATTTAAATCAAAATCTGTGATTATGATTATGGAAATTAATAAATGATTTATTTATTTTTTAATTGAGTAGAAATTTGTAATTTTTGTAATCCTTTGTGATTTGCCACTGTGAATTGTGAACTGTGGTGGCAAATTGGGTGAATATAAAATGATTTTAGACTATTTATTTAATATTACAATATGATAATCTAAATCATTTACTATCAATTATCAACTATGTTCAGGTAATCCCAAATCACTTGGTCCAAAACTTAATGGTAAGATATCTTCCAAATCAACTTTATAAAATTTATTACCATCAGCATTGAACAAAAACACCAACAAATTCTTACCAAATTCTCTAATAACTTGACGACAAATCCCACATGGACTGCCAATTTTATCCTGGAGATCCGTACTGATTCCAATGGCTTTGTATGATTTGAACCCACTGACTACTGCTCTAGTGATGGCCGTTCTTTCAGCACAAATACAAGCTCCATAACTGGCATTCTCAACATTGGCTCCTTGAATAAATTCTCCAGTGGTTGTAAGAATACAAGCTCCAACTCTGAATTTGGAATATGGACAATAAGATAAATCTTTGGCTAATTTAGTTAGTAGTTTATCATATCTATTGATAAATCAAGTTATCATACCTTTGATGGTTTGTTCTTTTAATTTAGCAAACTCATCATCAGTGAGACCATCATGATCATATTTAACAATCGATTTGTCCACTGGAAGAATATCGCTCATTATCATTGGAATTGAATAGTTGTTGAATTGATAGATTTGAAGATTAATTGATGAAACAAATCTCGATCGATCATTGATCAATCTCAGGTTGAGCAGCCCTTTTTCACTCCTCCAAAAATTAAAAACAAAATATCAATTAAATATCACCGAAAAACCTGATATTTTAACCATTGAACTCCATCCATGTCTCTAAAAAAACTTTACCCCACTCATATTCCAACAAGATTAATTGACAAAGTTCTCATAACTGCTACATGTGGAATTGGAGCAATTTTCCATCCAGAAAACAATAATTACATAACAGGAATTGGCGAAATCACCGCTTACAAGCCAATACTACAAAAAATCAGAGATGAAATGCTCAATGATAAAACTGGCAGACAAATCTTGAAAGACCGTCCACGAATCACTTCGAAGACTTTAAATCTCGAGTACTTGAAAAACTTACCCTCAAATACTTTTGGTAATGTCTACTATAAATGGCTTGAAAAGGAAGGCGTCAGTCCCGACACAAGAATCCCAGTTCATTACATTGACGATGAGGAACTTGCCTACATTTTCCAAAGATATCGCGAATGTCACGATTTCCACCATGCCATTGCGGGATTACCTATTGTGCTTGAGGGAGAAATCGCCATCAAGGCCTTTGAATTTGCTAATTTTGGATTACCGTTTGCCGGGATTGGATCTGTTCTCAGTTTGGGGAAACTCAATCATAAGCAAAGAAACAGATTATTGGAAATTTATTTTCCCTGGAGTTTGAGTAATGGATTGAATTGTAAAAGTTTGAGCACTGTTTATTGGGAAAATCAATTAGAAAAGGATGTTGATGAATTAAGAAAAGAATTGAACATTGAAAGTCCACCACCAGATTTGAGATATTTGAGAAGATTGAAAAAATTGAAATTAAAAGAGTTAGAAAATTGATGTATCAATCGATATATAACGTTATATTATGCTTGAAAATTTATAAAATTTACCATACAATTGGATCGTAATTGATCTGAATATACTTACAAATTTCGTAACCCAACCTAAAAATTTGATTAAGAATTACTACTATTGCTGTATATTATTGTAAAGCTAGGATTCTTTGTTCCTAGTGATACTCCATTACCTTTTTTTCCACTTTTTATAAAAACGCTTTTGTTTTGTAAGTTAATTGCACTAATAACTCTTGAAGCCCCATAAAGATTAATAATGAAAACTTACAGTTGAGAAAGACATTAAAATCTATTGAAGACATTATATCTATTAATTATTAATAATTACTTAAAAATCAATTCTCTTAATGTTTAGCTCCACCAAGATCAATGGCTGGAGGAGTCCCTAAGATTGGTTTAAGTTGACCATAAATGGTGAATTGTAAGGAAGTTAAAGTACCGACCATGACTAAACGAGTTGGTAAACCGGCAAATGAACCTCTGACACCTAATTCTTTGGCTAATTGAGCTAATAAACCAATAGTTGATTGACCTGGAGCTTTTGGAGTTTTGTTGACTTTTGATAATAAAGTATCAGCAGGTTGAGAAACAAAAGCAGCTGCACAACCAGCAATAACACCAGACAATAAACTAATACCAGTAGTAGCAGATGAAGATAATTCATTTTTATTTGGAACAAGACCGTAAATAGCTTCAGAAGCTCTTTCGAAAGTTAAGAATTTGGCAATATTATATGGAATTTGTTTGAATAAAATTGGAGTAAAACCATTATAAAATGATCCAACCCCTTCTTCTCTTAAGATTCTACTAAATCCACCAACTAAACCATTAGCAAAAGTTGGTTGAGAAACTAATCTAATTCTAGTGGCTTCTAATGGACATAAAGCAATATCAGCAAAGAATTCAGCAATAGCAGATGATCCAATATAAACAGCATCTTTATATTGACAAGCAGTTTCAAATCCGAGTAAATCAACACCAGCTTTCTTGAAAACTTCATAACCACCAAATTTGAAAGCACCTTGCATGGAATAACCCAAGACAGTTGGACCTAACCCGGTCAAAAGAGCACCAGCACCTTCTTTACCAACGATCAATTTGGCAGATTGTCCCAAACTTTTGTAAACAGTTGGTTCTAATTGAATTCTGGTTTTGATAACATCAATTGGAGTCATGGCCCCGTGAGTGGTACCACAACCAATGGCCCCAGCAAGAGCAAATTTGGCATAATCAGTAACGGTGAAATCTGGAACTTGACTAGACATGATCTATAATAATATTGAATATAATCTAATTTATCTTTTTACAAAGAAAAGAATTTTTTTTAAAAACAAAAAAAGAAATTTTGGTAAATCAATTTCTTTTTCAATAAAAAATAGAAACAGGGTGGATCCGATTATTAGGGGGCACGTGAATCTGGATTTGCCGGCATATTATTGGCTAGAGATTAATGGGAGGGTAAGCATAGTAGATTTTATAAAAGTAACACGTGCCTGGGAAGATAGTCACGTTGTACACGGTTACATTCTTAAAAACCCGTATTATAAATTCAACATGAATAATATTATTACTAAACTATAAAAAACAAACATCAAATAAGAATTTATAAAATAACAGAATTGATCCACCACGAGCAAACAAAAAAGAAAGGGAATAAAAGCAAATAGCAAAAACAACTATAACATCAATAAAAATAATGAAAAAAAAGAAAAACGTTAATCATAAAATATATTCAAAATATGGAGATTTATCAGAATACATAATTTTTGATTTTTCCGTTTGATCTTGAAATCTTAATTTATAATCTTCGGTTCTTTTTGCTTTATTAACTTTATTGCAAATAACCAGATAAATTCCAGAAATACCTGCAGTAACAATTAGTAATGCCAAACTAAGGTAAAATGGAACTCTTAATGAAGTTTCTTGTTTATAAAAAATCATTAATGCCATTAACCCCCCACATGAACCAATACTAACATGAATGGAAGTCATGATACTTTTTCTAAGATGACCACCAACGTTCATGGTTGCCCAACATAAGAGAATTGGTAATGCTGAATACCCACCAGAAACAATAAAAAAACAACCAATATATCTGGCAATTCTGTCATTATCATTAGGAGCAAAGATTAAAATTGATCCAATGATTGCTAAGATTAAATTAATAAAAATGAATAAAAATCTTTTATTAAATTTTTGTGAAAGATATCCACAAATATTTGTCCAAAAGAATGCCAAAATCCAAGGATATGATCCATAAGAAATATTCTTATCACCATGGAAATCAATTGCGGTTATGATTTGTGGTTCATGGAATGCATAAACATAAGTTGAGTAATAAATTCCCAACGATCCAATTGCTGGTAAATATATCAATGGATCGATTAAATTTTTCAAAATATCCTTTGGTTTTGTTTCCAACCCATAACCACTTTTACCATTATAAACTTCCAATTTTTTTATCAAGAAATAAGTTTCATCATCCGAGAAAAATCTTGCTCCTTCAGGGAAATCAGGGATGATGAAAAACAAAACAATCGCAATGAACATTGTCATTGATCCATAAATTATAACGGCCCATCTCCAACCCACCCAATTATTATCACCATCAAGATTTGAACCAACTCCATTGGCAATTAAATTTGAAAGAACACCTGCTAAACAACTAACAGAATAAACCGCAGAAAATCTAAGTTGAGATTCTTTCATTGTATAATAATTTCCCATTATGTAAAAAAGAGCAGTTTCCACTCCAGCCTGGGAAACTCCATGTAAAAAATGAAGAAAGACATAAGATCCAAAATTATGAGTAAAACCCGAAGCAAATGTAACCACTCCAAATATAAAAGTGGAAATGCTGATCCAAAAATGTGGTCTAATAAATCTTAAGATCTGATTTGTGAAAAATTGGAATAGAATATAAGGAGCGAAAAATGCAGTATAGGAAGAATAAAATTGTAAATTTGAAATATTGAAGTCTTTATGAATTCCAGAGATTTCAATAAATCCAAAACTTGAACGATTAAAATAAGCAATGAAATATAATAACATAAAGGGTAAAGTTACCCAAAGATCAATTTTTTTCAAAAGATTAACATCATCAACGTTATAAAGTTGGGCTAATTCTTTGATTTTCAATTCTTTAGTTGCTTGACTATACGAGTCTTCACCAAGATGATCCAAGGAAGTTGGAAAATCAAAAGTGACAAAATCTTCTTTGTCTTTTTGATAATAATCCAAAGGATTATCCTGAATCAAGTCTTCAGGATTTGACATGAAGTGGCTAAAAAAATGTGGGTAGTTAGTGAAAGGAAAATTTGGGGAAACTTAGGGATTCTCTAGGATATTTATAAATGGTGTCCAAGTAGGGGATTGGGACGATTACATCGATTGGATTGAATACTTAAGTTATCACTAAATATGCACAGTGGGTCTGAAACGTTGTTGCAGGTTCGTAATATTAAACTTGTTCTTTCTCAAGTCAACAGAAAGTGACGTTAAACAGGCCCATTTATCCAGTAACGAATTTCATAAATTGATTAAAAGATTATTTAACCGTTTATAGAAATTCAATTTCTAATTTGTCGTGAAGTTGATTGTTTTTGCTACCGTCGAGATTTTATTGACGATCGAAAATGACTTATCTACTTTATTAATAGTTACATTATAGATCTGATTGACAGCAATAATGAATTGGTGATTCAATATTGTTAAGTAAATCAATAATGTAATACGCCGGTTCAATCCTAATCTTTTATAAATTACTACATAATTTGAAGGGTCTTACAGGATAACTATCTATTATACTCAATTTGTATATACTTTCCTTTCTAAATGAGTGAATCGTGAATTTACACAAATAATCAGATATCCTCAACATTTTTGAGAACCTCAACGCTGAAATCCACTAAATAATGCACGATCTTAGATTAATTATGATCAACAAAATTTATATACACTAAATTCTTTTTTCCGAATGATTGTCCATAAATTTTTATCGTTCGATTGAAACCGCTCGGCTTTGTCTATATTACTTATAACAAATTACGAGGATTTTCAACGTGATTCAATCTGATTCTTTAATTGTGATTATTTTCTGATTGAAGAAAAATGGTTATAATATCAATCTTAGCGTTCGACTAAAAAAAGGGCTACTTCTAAATATAAAATTGATTTCAATAATTCTCACCCTAACAGCTACGTCTTACACTTTAGCAATAAATATTAAAGACTTAACGTACAAGAGATTTATTAGTTATTTTGCAAGTTTAATTAGTCTGAAAAGTTTGCTTGATCTTGCCCCCACAGTGGTAGGCGCACCTAAACTTTTAGTTTGTAATTGTTCATTAAGTTTCATATTTAGTCAACTAATCACTATTGGTATCAAGACTAGACTCATAAACTCGTCTAAAAGTATTAATTTTTTTATTTTATAGCTTGAATTCTTCAAAGAGCTTAGATTATTTAGTCTTTAGTCCCTATTAGTGATGAAACTTAGGTGGTTCAATAAACTAAGATTTAATAGATTAAAATTAATCTTTTAAATCACCGAAAGTACCAACTGGTCATTTATTCCAATTGACGTAAGTTTAAATTCTTGGTAAATTTTTTAAATTATACTTGATTTCATTAGTTTGTAAACAACATTTGTACACAATTAATAACTTAGTTATATGAAAAAAACTCTGGATTCAAATTTCATGGGTTAGCATTACCATTCACAGTTTGGTATATTCATCATAGTATCTTGATAACTTTTCATTAAAATCTTTATTTTTTTGATTGATAAATAAATTTGAATCTTTACCATTTTTCAACTTTGTCTTATTAATTTTTGTAATTTTATTTTTTTCGTCATTCTTCAAATCATTTAAAATTAATAACTTTCCATTTTTTAACTCCCCTTTCTCAATTCCCAAAATTTTGCGCTGTTTATTGATCTTATTGATTTTTTTCAAATATGTGTTTTCAGCAATGGTATTCTCATTGACATTATTATTTTTTTTGGCTTTTTGTAAACTTTCCCACCTTTCATTATCTTCAATTGAGTAATTCCATAACTTTTTTTTCTCAACTTGATCAATTTTTTCCGGGTTGTTCAACTTTAGTAATTCAATCCCTGCTTCAGTTTGTTTGTTTTCTAATTTTTTTATTAGTTTGATGTTAGTTTTATTTAACTCATGTTCTTTATATAAATCTTTCCGTGTTTCATTCTCTGCTTTTTGCCGTTGTTTTTTCAATTCTTGGAACTTTTTCAATCGTTCATTAGACATTTTACTTATTGCTTTGGGATACTCTTGCTTAAATAATTAAGAATTTGTGAATTTATAAAAATATCTGCTCGTGTCAGGGCTCAAATGGGGTGGAATGGCTCATGGGCGATGATTTATAACATTTATTAGCTACCAACATACATTTTGGTTTGTTTGATAAATCGTTAGTTAACTGGTATTATTAGTTGATTTTCACATATTATTCTTTTAATAATATGAGTTTTATATAATTAATAATGGTTTGGTTGATTGCTTGGGGTACGGGTGTCAAAATTTAATTTTCAAAATAATTCAAATCACTAAATGGGATCAGTAATCAAATGTTTATCTAAAACATTATATAATAACCATGTCAGAACTTAATAATCCTTCTAAACCCAAACCAAAACGACATAGACATCGATCCCATAAAAAACTGGACTCTTCCAAAAAACTGGAAACTTCCATGAATTCAACTAACAATATTACTGAAGAAAAAAGAAAACCTCGAGATTTTCGAGTTTCTGAATTATTATCGGTTTGTCAAAAATTTCCAATCACACTGATAAATGGTAAAGAGTTTAAACCATTTGCCAAAAAAACCATCACAAAATTTTTAACTCAAACTTTAACTAATGAAAATGATATTTATGCAGTTATTCAATTAAAACCATCAGATCCTGATTTCCCATTTGATTTACAAAGTTTAAAATTTTCATTAAATGTTCCGATTAATTATCCAATGAAGAAAAATCAAAATAATATTGAAAAAAATAAACCAAGTATTGTGATATTGAATCAAGAAATTCCTAGAGGAATTTCCATTAATATTGAAAATGGGTTTAAGAAAATCGTTGAAAAAAGTTGCAAAAATTCATCAAAGAAGAGTAATAATGATGAAGAAATAGATATTCAAATGAAAGGTCCCAATAATTTATTAGGTTGTCTACAAACTTTAGATTTTTATATGGCAAGTTTCTTATCACAAAAGAAAAAAGATACCATTAAAATCATCAAAAGAAATCCAGTAGTTACAAAAGAAGAAGAATTAGTAGTCGAACAAGTTTCAAAGTTTTCAAAAGTTTCTAGAAATGATATTAATTCACTAAACGAGCAACTTGAAAAAATATCATACAAATTGAATGATCAAAATCAGTTAAAATTAACTAACAAGACAAAACAATTCAAATTATATCAAAATGTCAAAGATTTAGGATATATTTACACATTCTATTTTGATTTTACAATTTTACAAACTTCAGTCAATTCAATAAAAAATTATTGTGATGATTTCAAAATAAAAAAATTAATCAATTTATTTGAACATTATTCATTAAAAAATTTAAATGCTAAAATCATGATACCTTTTGATATCAAAAATAAACTGATTGAAGTTGTTTCATTACAATTACCAGGTTTTGAAATTCCTGATAATAGTTTGATAAAAGATTTAAATTTTTTGATTAATGATGATTTGAATTTATTGTTGAACTTTTTGAATAATTTTAAAATTAATTTCAATGATTACTGTGAAAAAAATAGATCAAAACCTATTTTCCAATTATTAAATTATTTAAATTGTGAGATATTTAAACTAGGTTTAAATTATAAATTAATATAAAATTTTCTAGATATCCATTGTAATTTCTTCTAATGCTTTATTTAATTGCCTAACCACATAAACAACTTCTTCAAATGTATTATATAATGGAGTTGGAGCCAATCTAATGACATTTGGTCTTCTTTCATCTCCTATGACTCCGTTGTTTCTAATTTTTTCGAAAACCAATTCCATAGTATTTGTCGATAATGGGAAAAACAATAATGATAACTGAGCTCCTCTTTGTTTAAAATCATTTGGAGTTAAAATTGTAAAACTTGGTTTGTTAATTTCTTGAAAAGTGTCTTGTGGATCTAAATAGAACTTTGAATTAATTAATAATTTTTCCATAAAATTTGTCAATTTGATTGATTTTTCTCTTAAAACATGACGGCTTTTATTAATATCTCCAGTAACTGATTCAAAAACATCTAGTGAAGCTTGCAAAGAAACAACATCAATAACTGATGGATTACTTTGTCTAAATCCAAGAGCATTTTCAATTGGTTTAAATTCTTCCTTCATTAAAAATCTTTCTTTTTCATCATTCCCCCACCAACCAGCTAGTCTTGGTAAACTTTTATTCATGGAATGTTTTTCATTAATGAAATAACCACCAATTCCTCCAGGTCCAGCATTCAAATATTTATATGAACACCAACAAGCAAAATCAACATTCCAAGAATGTAAATTCAACGGGATATTACCAACTACATGAGCAAGATCCCAGCCAACAATTAAATCAAATTCTTTTGCCTTTTTGGTGATTTTTTCAATTTCAAAATATTGACCGGTATAGTATTGAATTCCTGGTAAGCAAACAATTGCAATTTCTTCATGACTTTTTTCAATGGTCTCAAGAATATCTTCAGTTCTTAAGTTATATTCACCATCTCTAGGTTTTAATTGTAATAAATAATCTTCCGGAATAATGTTTTTTCCGATATCATTTTCATGTAATTTAATTTGATTTAAAAATGCATAATAATCAGATGGGAAAGCTCCTTTATCGAACAAAATTTTTGATTTTTTACCATTGGGTTTATAAAATACTGTCATTAAACTATTTAAATTACTTGTAAGAGTACTCATTACCCCAACTTCTTTCACTGTAGCTCCCACTAATGGAGCTAAAAGGGGAACTATTGGTAAATCAATATCCATCCAACACGTCTTTGGATGATCAAAATGAGCTTCTACTCCTTTGGAAGCCCAGTTATCAAGTTCATTATTGAGATATTCACGAGTAAGTTTGGGCATTAAACCTAAAGAATTACCACAAAAATAAACACAATCAGATTCGGGGGAGAGTTCAGGGTTTTTGATATCAAGAGATTTAATGGTGGGAATATTGAATTGGGAGCGATAAGTGCGATGTTGGGAGTCAAGCTCCTTAGCTTCTTCCAAGAACATCGTGGTTTCTTAAATATACTTCAATCTATATATTTATCAATTAACTATTAACAATTAGAAAGTTGAAAATTATCGGGGAATTGGGGGTACTTCACCCTGTGCTCACAGGCAGCAGAAAAGGCGGGTCAATTATTGTTTTTTTCAATCGAAAAAACTGAAAATTGTAAACAGAAAACAAAACGAGACAAACAAGACAGACCTCTTCGCCCATCCATCTGTCCTCAATGTCTAATGAAAACAGCCCCGAGTTGGCTGGCGACGTCTCTATGAACGTCGTCCCCGACGAGTCCACCGTTCCTGAGACCCATACTCAATCCATTGAACACAATGAACCATCAGAAGTAGAGCAGCATGAAGAAATTGAAAATTCTCGTGAAATTGAGCAACTAGATGATCATCCAGAAATTGCTGATGTGAAGAAACCAAGGGAATCTGTTCAAAACACTGAACAGCCACCAATTCAGGCTGCCTGTGAATCAGTTTCTGAATCAATTGAAAATTCCATAATTGATGATTCTATAATTGATGATTCCATTATTTATAAACCTGTTTCTAATCCAATTGAGAATACTTCATCTGTTAGTATTTCTGACATTTCCTCATTTTTAGGAATTCTGATTGATCAAGTTAATAATTTAAGCAAAGAAATCTTGGATTCTTTGATTAAAACATTTTTGAAATTTGATGAATTAACCTCTGATAAAGAGATCTTAAATGCCAAAGTTCAACAAATTGGTACTAGTTATAAAAAAAAATATACTAATTTGAGTAAAAATTCTAATGATTTGAAATCTTTAAATGAAAAATTGGAAAAGGATAATGAAGATTTGGAAAAAACTAATAATAATTTGAATGAAAAAATTTTAAATTTGAATAATTTAATTTCTCAGTCAAAAAAAGAGATTTCTTTATTGAATTCCAAACTTAACAATAAAAATGAAATCTCCTCATCAAACTTACAAATTTTAACAAAAATCACTGACGAAAATACAAATTTAAAATCAAATATTGAACAATTAAAAGTTTCTAATACTGAATTAAGATCAAAGTTAATTGAAGATGAAAATCAACTACAAGAAATCAAAAGTGAAAAGAATAGATATCTACTAATTAACGAAGAGTTAACTAATAAACTTGAATTATTGAATCAAAATTTAGATTGGTATAAAGATGAGTTAAATTCAAAAAATTCTGAATTCAATGATTTAAAGTTAAGTAAATCTTCTCAAATTTCAAAATTACAAATTCTTTATGATCAAATCAAAATAGATAAAGAATCTTTAGAATCCCAAATTAATTACTTAAAAGACAATAATTTATCATTACAAAATAAACTTGAAAAGGCAATTTTTAAATTTGAAGAAATTAATAGTCAACAAACTGTCGATTCAGAGAATTTTTTCAATGAAATCGATTCTAAAGATAAATTGATTGAAATGTTAAAAAGTTCTAATGAAAGTTATAAAGAAAGAGTTGAAGAGTTATCAAAAGAATTTGAAATTGAAACTACTAGTTTAAACGATAAATTAATTCAACTAAATGAACAATTAAATAAACAAAAACAAGTAATAATCACAAAAGATTTAAAAATTCAAGAACTTTCAAACACTTTAGATGAAGTTACTGGTGATGTAAATGATGATCATTTACTAAGTTTGACTTCTTCAAAAGAAATATCCAAAAAATTAAAAGGAATGTCTTTATCCGATTTATATTCAGAATATATTTATCTTAAAAAACAATTGATTAATGAAAGGAGATTAAAAGAAATGATGCAAGAACAAATTGATACTTTTATTGTTGAATTAGAACAAAAGATCCCATTAATTGAAGTTACTAAGAATAAGAATCAATATTTGGAAAACGAGTTGATTTCCATGTCAAAAATTCTTGAAGATGAATCATTTAATAGAAACCAATTAAGTAAAAAGGTTAACGGTTTACAACAAGAAAAAAATAAATTGAATTTAAGAATCTCTTCATTATTAAAAACTAAATTTGATTTATCAAAACAAATTCAATATTTACTTATTCAATTAACTTTAGCTAATAATAGTTCTGCTGAACCATTAAGTGAATATGAAAGAAAAGAAATCAATAAAATTCTCAATGATCATAAAGTTTCTGAAAAATATTTGAGTCAAATTCAAGAAGAAATCAAATTAGGTGGTAACTTTCAACAAGAAGAAGAATCAGACACCAATAAATTAATTTCTTCAAGATTGATAACTTTCCAATCAATCAAAGAATTACAAACTAAAAATTGTGAACTAATCAACATTGTGAGGTCATTAGGTGACAAATTGGAATCAGAAGAAGCTAATAAACAACAACAACTTACAATTTTTGAATCTGCAGCTATTGAAGAAGCTAAAGAAGCCATTAAAACCCTTCAAGATGACATTAACTCATTGGAATTAAGATTAGGGACTTGTGAAAGAGAAAGAGACATGTATAAAGGAATGATTGAAAATAAACCAATTGCTGGATTACTTGAAAATGGAGATTCTCAATCAATTTTAAACGATCATGAACTAATTAAAAATAATAAAACACTTGAAAAAGAATTGAGTGAATTAGATTCAGAATTAAAGAATATAAAAACTGAAAGTAAAAAAATTGTTGATGATTTGAATATTAAAGTTGACTCTTTAAAAAATGAAAAAAATCTGTTATTATTAAAAATTTCTCAATTGAAATCAACTCAAACCATTGTTGAAGAACGCTACAAAAATATATCTAATGATTACAATCAAAAAAGTATTGAAGTTAATAAATTGAGAGAATTCAATGCTAGATTAGCAGAATCATCAAATAATCAAGAAAATAAAACGGTTCAGTTAACTAATGAACTATTCACAACAAAAGGAGAATTAGATTTAATGAAAAATGAGGTTCGGAACTTGAAAGCAGAAAATACATTGCTTGAAGGTATCAAATTGAGAATGATCAAAGAAAATGAAGAAACTAAATTAGAAAAACAACAGTTGAATAAATTTTTGGAAAATTTACAGCAATTGAATCTTAATAGAGAAAATGATTTCAAAATCACTAATGAGAGATTACTTAATCAAATTAATAAGTATGAACAAGATCTACAAATTGAAAGAACCAAATTATCTAATGTTGAAAAACAATTAAAAGAATTAGATGATAAAAGATCAAATGAGAAAGATTTATATCAACAACAAATTGAATTACTAAATAATCAATTACTCACCACTAAAGATTCCTTAAATATCAAATCTAATGAGGTTGAACTTTACAAGACAAAAACTGGATTATTGGAAAAACAAATCCTCTCATCAAAGACATATATTGATACCATTTCAAAATCAAATATTATTGATGAAAATGATGATAGTTCTGAAGAAGAGAAATTGAAGGAAAAAATTAATGATTTACAAAAAGAATTGACTAATACAAAAGAAGACCTAATCAATGCTAACAATGATATTGCTCAATTCAAACAAATTGCCAATCAAACTGAGGAAACTCTTAAAAGTTTGAATAAATCTTATGATGATTACAAAATTCAAGTTGATATTAATACTAAAGAATCAAAAGATAAAATTGAACAATTAAATCAACAGGTTGAATCTTTAAGTAATGTCAAAAGTAATTTGGAAATTAAATTAAGTGAAAAGGAATCTGCTAATAAAGAATTACAATCATCAATTGAAAATTTGAAATCGAAAGTCAAAACTACAGAAACCATCAAAAATGAATTTGATCTCCAAATTGATGAAGTCAAGAAAGATTTGGATAGATATATTAAAGCAGAAGCATATCAAAAAAATAATTATGAATCAGAATTAACTAAACATGCAGAAACAATCAAATCGAATCAAGAATTAAAAATTCAAAATCAATCATTGAAGACTAGGGTTGAAGAATTAACAAGTAAGTTTAATTCAATTGATAAATCATTTGCGGATAGTAAGCTTAGCTGGGAATCTCAAAAATCTGAGTTAGAGGAACAAATCAATTTGTTGAATAACAGAATTGAAGAATATGTCAATCAAAATAAATTCTTACATAATCAATTGGAACAAATCAATAATAAGGAAAGAATGGAAATTGATGAAATTAATGATGATGAGGATAATGAATTGAAAAAAATCATTAGTTTTATTAGAAAAGAAAAAGATTTGATCAGTTTAGAATTAGAATCAAAAATCAGAGAAACTAATAGACTTGGAATTGAGTTAAATAAAACTAAAGATCAATTAATTAAAATGGAATTTGAATTGAAGAACGGTTCTGAAATTGGTGGGAGATTGTCAAGTCTTGAAAAAGAAAATAATGATTTGAAAGTAAAATTGAATGATTTGAATATTTTGAGAGAAAGTAATTCAGTTTTAAGATCAGAAATTAGTATGAAAGATTCACAAATTAAACAACTAGAAAACTCTAATAAATTATTAATTTCTGAAAAAACTCCATTAAATGAGGAATTAATTAGTTTGAAAAATTCAATTGTTCTCAAAGACCAAGAAATTGCTGCATTGAATAAAGAATGTAAAGATTGGCAAAATAGATTGAACAGTATCTTATCAAATTACAATAAAATTGATCCAGAAGAATTTGAAACTTTGAAGAAACTGAATGATCAAATGAAATTAGAAATCAAGAAAGCTGAAGAATCAAAAATGTCATTAAGAGAAAAGTTCAATAATATTTTGAAACAAAGAAATGGTGAAATGAAAGAACTTCGAGTTAAAATTGAGACACTAACCAAAAATTCTGAAAATTCACAAGCTAAAATTACAGATTTAAACGAAAAAATTGAAATTTTGGAAAAGGAAAAGAAGGAAGTAATTGATAAATTGAAACTGAATAGTAATAATAAATTTCAAACTAGAAATAACAAAGAATTGAATAATAAAGTCAATGAATTAAATAAAGACCTAGAATCATCAAAGAAAACCATTGAAGATTTGAGCAAGGAAAATACAGAATTTGATAAACTCATTAGTCAACTAAAAACTCAAAAAGAAGTATTAGAAAAAGCCAATTCAACAAAACAGGTGAAAATTGATGAATTATTGAAAAATTCTAATGGTAACACTAATATTGAAGAAATCAAATCTCAATTAGAAAAAGAACTTAAGTCTCAATTCGAAAAAGAAAAAGAAAACCTTATAAAAGAATTGAATAGTGATAAAGAAAAAGAAATTATTAAGTTGAATGAAGAATTAGAAATTTTGAAAAAAAGTGGTAATAACGATGGTAATAATAATGTCAATGTTGAAGAATTGAAAAAAAAATGGATTGAAGAACAAGAACCTGAAATCTCAAAAAAAATTGAAATGGCTCAAGATGAACTTAGAAATAGATTACTCTTACCATCAAGAGAAGCTATTGAAAATCAAGCAAATTACAAGTTTGAAAATTATAAGAAAAAGTTTACTGATGAATTGAATTCAAACATTGAAAAACAATTAAAAGAAGAATTTGATAAAAAAATCAAAGAATTAGAAAAAAATCATGAAACTGATTTAATAAAATTGAAATCTGAATATGAAATCAAAATTTCAAAAGAAAAAGAATTAATTAATGAAAATTTCAAAATTGAAGCTCAAAAGAAGTTTGAATTAGGCAAGCAATCATCAGCCTTGAAAGTCAAAATCATGCAAACTCAACTAAATGAAGCTAATAATAAAATCAAAAGTTTGATCAGTAATAGTAATGAAGTTAGTCCATCAAAAAGTTCATTTAGTCTGCCAAATAAATTAGAAAATTTGGATTCTTTACCACAAATTCCAAAACAAAAAAGACCCGCTGATGAAAATATTGAAAAATTAGTGGAAGATAATAAAAAACCAAAAACCGAATAGTTAATTATGTGTGTATTTTTTTAAATGTATTTTATTATAAGTTGTTATTTATTTATTATAATAGTAATTGCAAAAAATTAATTGTAATAACATAGTTGGTTCCGGATCAACACGTCGGCCGTGCTGTGCGGATGGGATGAATCATCAAAATTTTGTATCGCGTGATATGACACATGATCTGGCACATGTCAAGTTGAATTTGAAGGCGCGATGCGATGAGCTGTTGAATCTCAATTGAAAACAGACAAATAAACTCAACACCCCAACAAATAATAACTATTCTCATAAAAACTTCCCCTTACATTTTATTTATCATTTAAATACCCTGACTTTCCCTCTTACCAGTGGACCTCATCGTCTTCCATCCACACCACACCTTTATATCCTTATCAAGTCATCGCATTTCACATTTATCAGTATTAACTCGTAAAAGGGGACGTTTTTACAAATTTAATCATTTGCCGCCCAAGTTAATCCTTTTTTTCATTAACATATATTCTCCATGTCCTCTTCTTTTCCTGCCGCTGCTGGCTCATCTCAGATTTCTAATAAATCTCCAAAGAAAGACATGGATCTTACGCGTTTACACAAGAAACTTGAATCTCAATTCTCTCTTAAAGATCACCATCAAACATTAGAATTCCCAATGGAAAAAGAATCCAATCGTTTATTATCTTCTCATCTTTCAGTCTTTCAGACTTTGGAAAACTCTGAACTTAATAATATCTCCTTATCAGCAAATAAATCGTCACATAATCAGATTTCTCTAAATGATAATAATGACCCTTCATTTTCTGTTACTTCATGGCAATCAATTGGAAATTCTGTTCAAATGAGTAAACAAAACTCTAATGCTGAAAACTCTAATGCTGATGATTCTAATAGTCATAGTAGATCAGTTAATTCAATTCTTTCTATGTCTTCTGATAATGAAGAAAAAGTGGATAAATTGTCATCAACTGAAGGAACTGGTAGAAGAAGTATTAGAATCTCTACTCTTTTAGGTAAAGCCAGAAATATTAATATCAATGATCTAGAATTTAATAAACCTTTGGGAGATGATTATGATTCAGATGAATCTGGTACTTTTGAAGTTGATATTAATGCTTTAATCAAAAGAGATGAATTACCTTTAAGTTCTTTATCACCATCTTTTATAATGCCCAAAATGATGGTTTCTCAAAATTATTCAATTCAAAACTATGCAAAAATTTGTATAATTGGAAATGGTTTACATAAATTTAGGAAAGAATTGAACAATTTGAATAAAAAAAATAATGATCCAATTTATTCTAATTTTCAATATGTTTTTACAAATTTAAATTCAAAAATTGATTTAATTTTATTAATTTTTGATTCTATCAATGGTTTGTATTCAAAAGATCTTTTTAATATCATAGCTTCTTTTAAAATACCTGTTTTACCAATCATTTATCAAGATTCTTCAACAAAATCAATAGGAAAGTCAAAAATCGTGGTTGGTGGTATAAGTGATGGAGATGACTCTGATTTTGAATCTAATGAGATTTTTGATATCAATGATTCAACTTTAACAAGTTTATTGTTAAATAACGGAATTCAAATCTTTAATTCACCCATTAAAATCAATAGTAAGGAAGCACTCACTTTTGAAAGTTTACATCAAATTCTTAGTTCTCATTTTATTTCTAAATTTGAAACTGCTTTTAATGATGATGATGATGATGATGATGATAACGATGATGAAGAAGATGAGTTAGTACAAAGTAGTACATCTACTTGGGCTTCAACTATTATACAAAATCGTCGTTCAAGTTCTGATTCTCAAAGAAGAATGAGTTCACAAATAAATAATAGATCAAATATCTATAACAATCCCCAAAAAAAGTTAAGTTCGAGTCGATCATTATCTTATAGCCGGGATAGAAAAAATCGTTTGGATAAAAAAAGATTATCAAATAGTAAAATCAATAATTCTGATCCTCTCAATCTTAATGATAAAAAAAGTCTTGTTTTCAATTCTTTGACTATTGGAGTTGGTTTAGGATTAGTTACTATTGCTGGAATTCTTTTATATTTTAAAGGAAGATCTAATAAAAAGAATTTGGCGGAATCACTTGCTAAAGAGTATAGTAAAAATAATGAAATCAAAAGATTTTGGCAACGTCCTGGATTTAAAAAATTAATCTATAACCAAAGTACAACTGAAGGTCTTTATGTGGCTAATCAGAATTATATTGATAATGCTAACAGTATAGATTTTGATACATCATCAATTACAGATTCAGTTATTGATTGTTCAAAAGGACTTATTTATCATACAAAAATGTTGATTTTTCAATCAATGAGTTTTCTTAAAAATTTCTTACTCATTGTTTAGAGTGGTTTATTACTTTTTTTCTCTCATTAAACAACACTTTCGTTACTTTGGTGGTCTGCCCAGGCCTGGGTTTTTTATAAAGAAACAATGTTTCTAATTTTGTTTTGTTTTAATTTTTTAGTTTTCTTTTCCTTTCCTTTACAGTAACACAATGGTTTATTGCTCTTAAATAATTACATACAAACAATATAGTTGATTATAAATACTTACAATTAAAGACTGTAACAAATAACAAACTGTCTCTAAAAAACACCATACAATAGATTAGAAAAGAATCTTTATTAGATAATTGAACATATAAGTTATAAAGTTTTAAAAAACTCAGTTCTTACCCTTCTTCTTAGGTCTTAATTGATTAGTGTGACCACATTTTCTCTTTCTGCAGTTAGTGGCTCTTGGTGGTAATCTAGCGTAACATTTTCTGCAAATAGATTTATCACAATTATATTTTTGAGCCAAAACTTTTAAAGTTGGATCAATGGTGGAAGCACCTCCTCTTAATCTGAGGACCAAATGTAAAGTTGATTCTTTTTGAATGTTATAATCAGACAAAGTTCTACCGTCTTCTAATTGTTTACCGGCAAAAATCAAACGTTGTTGGTCTGGTGGAATTCCTTCTTTATCTTGGATTTTGGATTTGACATTATCAATGGTGTCGGATGATTCGACTTCCAAAGTGATGGTCTTACCAGTCAAAGTTTTAACAAAACTAGAATAATGTTAGTAAATTTTTCAAATATTCAAAGCATTTTTGACAAAACGATCGGAAATTGAAGAGAAAAAATTTATGAAAGTGGTCATTTTGTAAAAATTTGTCTGATGGTAATAATATAGTAAATTAATATAAGTTAAACTTCAAAATTACTGAACCTTAAACTTTTGAAATTACTAGTTAATAACACAAGCGTTTCTAATATTTTTGAGAAAGACGTTTATCAAATTGAACCATTTAAGGTAGAATGTTCTTATTGTATTAACATTACTAGAAACAAAATGATATTAATAATAATAAAATATTATATGATTTTGTCAAGCTCATAATCAAAAATATTCTTCCAAACTAATCAATTTATAATTCAATAAATAAGGTATAATCAACTTATTGATCCAACATTATCATTCTCAACAATATCCCAACACTTTTCACTTGATAATACCTACATTTGCATCTTAGCTAATATTGTGGTTTGATTGATAATTGAGTAACTAAAAGAGAATTTTTGTTTTTTTTGATGAAAAACTCCAATTGAAAAGAATTTCCCAAAATTTGATCTCGTGGTTTCAAAGTTTTCTCAACGCCCTTTGAGAGGTCATGTGGTTTACACGTGTATTGAAAAAACCGATAAATTCAAAATATTCTCAGTTTTTGAAAAAAAAAGTAAAAAAATTAAGGATAAAAAAATTTCAATGCGCCCTACGAGGTTTACGATTAAACCTTTTTTGGTTAATTAAAAACAAACTTCTAAATATGTGTCAAAAGTAATAATCCGTTTATTGATCGATTTACAATGTTGACAATTAAGTTTAACCACCTTTAAAACCCAATCTATAGATATTTACACATTATATAATTACAATTCATCACTAATTGAGACCTGCTCCGCTAATAATAAATTAACATCTTCAAACAAATTATCACATTTCTTTTTAACATCACTATCAAAATTGTCATAATAACTTAAAAGAAATCTTTCAATTTTGAATGTATTGAAGTTTTCCAAACCTTTTGGATTATAAATCAATGCATCAAAAATTCCAATAACTCTTTTGATCAAAATTTGATTATCTGATCTCAAAATTCCCTTTTCAATAATACTTGAAAGATTATGAAAAATTTCATCATGACTTAGCACATTTTCAATTGATTTGGCATTATTTCTAATACTTGACCCAATAATTCTTAATAATTTTTCTTTGATTTCAATTTGTTTAACATCTTGATTATTTAAAATAGTAAAAAAAACTGCCAAATTTTGATTATTACTGGTCAAGTCTTCACCAAATTTCAAATCGTGAGTTGAATAAATCAAATCATCTAATGCTTGATTAAGAAATTCAAGATTACTATCAATCACTTGATCAATTCTTTTTGTTGATTTAAATAGTAAATGTAGTTCTTCAACTGATGTATAAAAATTTTCTCCTTCTCCTTCATGGTGTTCTTTTAATTTATGAGAAACCACATCAATTGGAGAATCGTCTTTATGAAATTCCACTTTTGATTCAGTTTCTTCTGGTTCAACAATTATAACGGCTCTATTAGATTCCTCTTCTTCATTATCTTGTTCCAACAATTTGGCTTCTTTGATTCCAGTTTCAAAATTCAATCGATAATGAAGACCTTCAGGAACGATCTGATCGGGTTTAATGGTTTGCCATTCGTTTGTAGGAATAAAATTCTTTGAATAACAATTTTCAAGATTTGTATCGGGGCAAATCAAATCATCATTTTGATTGGTTTTTCGAGAAATTTTAGAACACCCCACAGTGCCTAATAAGATAGCAACTACCCATATATTGTAAGGCTTCATTGATACTCTATTTAATAAATCAATTAATAAAGATGTTTGATAAAGTGGCAAATTTTGTTACTTAAATCTGGAAATTTTACCAAGTGTAGGTGTGATAAATCACGTGTTAATTATTCCAGCCAATCAGAGCCAAGTCGAAAAATTGAAAACTCACCCTTAGAAAATAAATCAAAATCCAAAAATCCCAAATCCACACACAAAACAGCTGTAAACTCAATCTTAAGTCACCACCATGCTTTCCAGAGTCGCTTTCAGATCCATTGCTCGCCCAGCCGGTGCTCCAGTCGCTGTTAGAGCCTTTTCTACTTCCAAAGTTTCTTTCCAAGAACAAGATCCAAAGGCTAAAGCTGCCAGCATTATTGATGTTTTGCCAGGTAACAGTGCTATCTCTAAAACTGGAATTTTAGCTACTGTTGGTGCTGGTTTAACTTATGCCATCTCTAATCAATTATACATTGTCAATGAAGAAACCATTCTTGCTGGTACTTTCTTTGCCTTCTCTGCTATTGTTGCCAAATTTGTTGCTCCACTTTATAAAGATTTTGCTGATGAAAGAGTTAAAAGCGTTACTGATATTTTAAATGCCTCTAGATCCAACCATGTTGAAGCCGTTCAATCTCGTATTGATTCTGTTGCTCAATTAAAAGATGTTGTTTCTACCACCAATGCTTTATTCGATGTTTCTAAAGAAACTGTTGAATTAGAAGCTAAAGCTTTTGAATTAAAACAAAAAGTTGATTTAGCTCATGAAGCAAAAGCCACTTTAGATTCTTGGGTTAAATATGAAGCCAATGTTAGACAACAAGAGCAAGAACAATTAGCAAAATCTGTTATTGCCAAAGTTGAAAAAGAAATCACTAATCCAAAATTCCAAGATAAAATCTTACAACAAGCTGTTGCTGATGTTGAAAAAATCTTTGCTCAAGCCAAATAAACCAAAAATAAATCATTTTAGATTGATCAATTAGCAATTATTATATATTCAACTTATTAACATCTACCAACAAACAAAAATATTAATGAATTAATAAAAATTTATTGAAACGCATAAGAATTTGAAATTGTAGGCATTATTATTAATTTGATAAATTGGATTGTAATCTCTACAATATTTGATAGGTGACAAATCAATTGAATAACATTATTGATGATTAATGAAATGTTCTATTTTACAAATAATATTGAGAATGTCTGATTGTTATTGAATTCAATACCGACATTGACGAATCGTTTTTGATAAGAATATTCCATTGATTTGATCTATAAACTTGTAAATTGTCTAATGTTAGTTTTGAAATTGTTTTCATAATTAAAATTTTACAATGTTCTTCATTCCAATTGAGAGAGATGATTGATTTTCGCGTAAAATTTTGAGAAACTTGGAAACCTAAAAGGTTTTCACACAACACTTTCGAATAGGAACAAAACTTACATTTTGCCTATTCTAAACTAAAGCTGACAACACCTCAAAAAGTTTTCTGGAAAGATTGTGTCATATGCAACTTCTATGCATGCCGCTGAACATGGGACACAAAACCAAAACAAAATCTTTTTTTAAAACTTCCATCAGCGCTTCAATTTTACTCAAGATTCCAGCGGTTAATTTAAATCTTTGAGATCTGAACTATCAACTTCAATGGCAGATGATAGGTTTGGGAACCCCGGTGGGGTGGTCGATGAAGATGAAAACTTCTATGAGGATGAAGAATATAATCAGTATCCCCCTGATCAATATGAAGAGCCACCGGCTGAATTTGAGCCCACTGGAAATCGAAGAGATAGGCCTTATATGTTCAATGTTGTGCCTTATCCTTGTATTTGTGAAGAGAATGAACAATCAATATCGATTGAAGAAATTGGAGCAGTGTTTGATAACTTGAAGAAATTCTTTGGGTTTCAAGATGATTCAAAAATGAACATGTTAGATCATTTTCTTGTTCAATTAGATTCGAGAGCTTCTCGTCTTACTGCGTATGAAGCATTGATCACTCTTCATGCTGATTACATTGCTGGTGAAAATTCAAATTATAAGAAGTGGTATTTTGGAGCTTTGTTAAAGACTGATGGGATGCGTGATTTATCTATTAAACCGCCAGCTGAAATGACTGAGGATGAAAAACTGAGATTTTATAAGTTTAGAGTCTCCCTTAGAGGTAATACTCCTGAAGAAGCTATGATAAATTCTTCTAATAAATTTTCAGAAGATTTTTTAAAGCGAGAATTGGATTCTAATTCTTTTGAAGGTATTGAACATAGATGGAAGGTTGTTAATAATATGTTAACTCCCACGGAAATGGTGGAACAAGTTGGTTTATATCTTTTGATTTGGGGAGAAGCTAATCAAATTCGTTTTACTCCTGAAGCTATATGTTTTATTTACAAAATTGCTTATGATCATTATTGTCATAATAGAAATAATGAAGATTATATTGAGCCAGCTGAAGGCTCCTTTTTAGATGTGGTTATAACTCCATTATACCGATTCATCAAGTTCCAAAATTATAAACCTTATGAGGGTAAGATTATCAAAAGAGATCGGGATCATAGAGGCGTTATTGGATATGATGATGTTAATCAACTATTTTGGTATAAGAAAGGTTTGGAAAGGTTGAGATTAAAAGATAAAAAGAAATTAATTGATCTCCCAAAAGGTGAACGGTATTCAAGAATTAATGAAGTGTCTTGGGATAAAGTATTTTACAAAACTTATAAAGAGAGAAGAACATGGATGCATTTATTTACCAACTTCAATAGAATTTGGATTATTCATCTTGCAATCTTTTGGTATTATACTTCTTTTAATTCTCCAACATTATATACCCCCAATTATATCCAAACATTGAACAATCGTCCTCTACACCAGGTTACTTTTTCTATCGTCTCTTTGGCCGGTTCTATTTCCTGTATCATTCAATTCATTGCAACCTTTTGTGAGCTTTTTTTTATTCCAAGATCATGGCCAGGTGCTCAACCTGTGTTTGGAAGGCTAGTGTTTTCAATTATGTTGTTTATCATCAACTTCAGTCCTTCCATTTATGTTTTGGGATTCATTCCAATTGATACTTACTCGCGGTCAGCTTACTATGTTTCTATTGTCCAGTTTATTATTTCCATCTTCACAGTTTTATTCTTAGTACTTATTCCTCCAGGGGCACTTTTAGGATCTTATTTAAACTCTCCTAAATATTATGCTTCAAAAGCTTTCACTGCAAACTTTCCTACTTTAAAAACTCCTAATAGACTTTCTTCAACTATGCTTTGGTTTGCAATCTTTGTTTGCAAATTTACTGAATCATATTTCTTTCTCACATTGTCAATAAGAGATCCAATTAGAGTTTTAGCTACCATGAAAATGACAAGATGTGTTGGAGATAGATATTTAGGGAATATAATATGTCGATATCAGCCTATGGTGGTTTTATTTTTGATGTATTTGGTTGATTTGATTCTTTTCTTTCTTGATACTTATCTTTGGTATATCATTTGTAATTGTATCTTCTCATGTTTCTCATCTTATAAAGCTGGTTTTTCAGTTTTAAGTCCTTGGAAAAATCAATATGGAAATTTGCATAAAAGAATTTATACAAAAATTTTAGCAACAAAAGATATGGAAGTTAAATATAAACCAAAAGTATTGGTGGCTCAAGTTTGGAATGCAATTATTATTAGTATGTATAAAGAGCATATTTTGAACCTAAATCAAGTGGAAAAATTGCTTTATAGACAAGTAAGGTCAGAAGTTGAAGGCAAAAATGCTTTAAGAGATCCCTCATTTTTCGTTACTCAAGGTGATGCTAGCACTGATGTTGGAAACTTTTACTTTCCAAAAAAATCTCAAGCTGAAAGAAGATTGTCATTTTTTGCAAGAGCTTTGGCTAGTAATATGCCAGAAGCAATTCCGGTCGAATGTTTACCTACATTTTGTGTCTTAGTTCCTCATTATTCAGAAAAAATCATTTTAAGCTTAAAGGAAATCATTAGAGAAAATGAAGCTAATTCAAAATTAAGCTTACTTGAATATTTGAAAGTTTTATTTCCTGACGAATGGAGTTGTTTTGTTAGTGATACAAAAATTATGGCAGGTAATAGACTTCAAGAGGAATTGGAAAAGGATAATAAAGATTATCATTATAATCATGTCAGTACAGAAGAAGAAAGTCTTAAAGATCCTTACTGGAGTAAAATCCTTGATAGTCCTTTTATTTTTGTTGGATTTAAAAGCGAAATTCCTGAATTTACTCTACGCACAAGAATATGGGCTTCATTAAAGACTCAAACTCTTTATCGTACAGTTTCGGGGTTTATGAATTATTATAAAGCTTTAAAAACATTGTATCGTATTGAAAATCCAGAACTTATTGGTCAAATGGATGTTGAAAGTCAAGAAAAAGAAATTGAACATATGGCTGGTAGAAAGTTCAAAATGATTGTTTCGATGCAAAGATATCAATATTTCAATTCTGAGGAGCTTGAAGCTACTGAATTTCTACTAGGTTCCCATAAACATTTAAGAATTGCTTATATTGAAAAGCAAAAAAAAGAGGATGTTAGTGAAGACTTGGGAGAAGATGCATATAATTATTACTCTTGTATGTTTGATGGGAAATCAGAGAAAGATGAAGCAGGAAGAAGAGTTCCTTATTATAAGATTAGATTATCTGGGAATCCAATTCTCGGTGATGGAAAAGCTGATAATCAAAATCATTCTATCATCTTTTATAGAGGGGAATATATTCAAGTTATTGATGCTAATCAAGATAATTATTTGGAAGAATGTATGAAAATTCGATCTGTTTTGTCTGAATTTGAAGAGTTTGAAGGAATGAATGTTAATCCTTATGTTCCAGGCTTGGATACCCCAAGAAGATCTCCCGTCGCTATTGTTGGGGCCAGAGAATATATTTTTTCTGAAAGTGCTGGTGTTTTGGGTGATGTTGCTGCTGGAAAAGAGCAAACTTTTGGAACTTTGTTTTCTAGAACATTATCAATTATTGGTGGTAAACTTCATTATGGTCATCCAGACTTCTTGAACGGTATTTTTATGACCACTAGAGGTGGTATTTCTAAAGCCCAAAAGGGTTTACATTTAAATGAAGATATTTATGCTGGTATGACTGCTCTTTGTAGAGGTGGTAGGATTAAACATTGTGATTATTATCAATGCGGAAAGGGAAGAGATTTGGGATTTGGATCAATTTTGAATTTTACCACAAAAATTGGTGCTGGTATGGGAGAACAATTACTTAGTAGAGAGTATTACTATTTGGGAACACAACTTCCACTTGACACTTTTCTTTCTTTCTTTTATGCCCATGCTGGTTTTCATATCAATAATTTGTTGATTATTCTTTCTGTCAATCTTTTTATGTGTGTTGTTTTGAATTTGGGCTCTTTGAATAGTGAAACAATCACTTGCCATTATAATAAGGATGTCCCAATAACAGATTTGCAAATTCCTTTGGGTTGTGCAAACGTTGAGCCAGTTTTGGATTGGGTTTCCAGATTTGTTTTGTCTATTTTTATTTGTTTTTTTATGGCATTCTTACCATTATATTTACAAGAATTTACAGAAAGAGGAATTTTAAAAGCAGCTTCCAGAATTATTTGTCATGTTACTTGTTTTTCTCCTTTATTTGAAATTTTTGTTTGTCAAATTTATTCCACCTCTCTAACTGCAAATTTAACCTTTGGAGGAGCCAAATATATTGCAACTGGTAGAGGTTTTGCCACGGCTAGACAACCATTTAGTGAACAATATGCTAAATTTGCAACCAATTCAATTTATTATGGAGCTTACATGTTTTTAACTCTACTATTTGGAACTGTAACAATGTGGAAACCAGCTCTTCTTTGGTTTTGGATTTCAACAATTTCCCTATGTCTAGCTCCATTCGTTTTCAACCCACATCAATTTGACATTATGGATTTTTTCATTGATTATCGAGAATATATTAGGTGGTTAACAAGAGGAAATACCAAATATCATCCAAGATCATGGATCACTTATATCAGAGAATCAAGATCAAGATTCACTGGATATCGTAAAGGAAAGTTTTTAGTCAGTTATAAAAATACACAAAAGCCCAGTTTCTCCAATCTATTTTTCAGTGAAGTCTTGGGATCATTGTTTTACGCTGGCTGTTCGTTCTTTGCTTACACTTTTATCAATGCTCAAAATGGGGTTAAAGATGCTAAACCAGTAAATTCAGTGCTAAGATTAGGATTTGTGGTTCTTTTTCCAATATTATTTAATGCGGTGATTATGGTTTTCACAATTCCTTTGGCATTCACCTTTGGAATAACATTTAGATGCTGCTGCACTAAAACAGCATCAATTGTAGCAAGCTTTGCTCATGGTCTTTCAGTTGTTGTTTATGTTGTGACTTGGGAATTATTATGGTTTTTGGAAGGTTGGAATTTCTCCAGAGCTTTAGCTGGAGTTATTTGTGCTATTTCAATTCAAAATATTATTTTTCAAATGATTACAATTATGTTTCTTACTAGAGAAGATACACATTTAGATGTTAATAAAGCTTGGTGGGATGGAAGTTGGATTGAAGCAGAAGCAGATTCTTATAAAATCATTTTATTTGTTAGAGAGTATTTAGTGAAGATTGTTGAGTTGTCTATATTTGCTTTAGACTTTGTTTTGGGCCATTGTCTTTTGTTTGTCCAGACTCCAGTTCTTTTCATTCCTTATATCAATAATATGCATTCTTACATGTTGTTTTGGTTCAAACTTCAAAACACCATGCTTGCCCCAGCCGTTAGCAAAAAGCAAAAGAAAAGACGAAGAAGAATTGTATTTAGATACTCATTCTTGTACTTCTTTATCATGTTGCTGTTTGTTGCCATTATCCTGATTCCCAAACTCACCATTAGTTATATTCCAACGGTTGATGAATATCTTCCTCCATATTTGCAAGGAATCACCCAGCCTAACCACCAAAAAAATAATGATACTGGACCCAATGCTCCGTCTACAGTACTCCGTAATACCCCCAGCATTGGCCTCTTGAAAACCATGTTCTGATTTGTTAGTTGTGTTACAATACAAGTCTTGTTTATTAAAAGTTGTAGATGGCGCGCGAGCTCGAAACCATTTTGTTTACCTTTTTTTTTGGCGATTTTGTAAATCAACAAATCACAAACTTTGACTCGCTGCCCCTAACAAGCACCTCAGGTACCAACACCCCCTCCGTCCATGAGTTTAGTTCCCGCGCAAAGGGACCAGAGCCATTTGATGGCCTGGAATACCGACCTCCCAATCATTTGTGGCCCTATGGAGTCCACGTTTGAGGTGGCAAAGAAGATGGCTGCACAAAAGAACAATTGTGCTTTGGTTCGTGATAATTCTAGAAAACGGATTATTGGGATCTTCACTGCCAAAGATTTGGCCTTCAAAGTGGTCTCCCGTGGTCTTCATTCCAAATTACTTAAAGCTAGAGATATTATGACCCCCAATCCCATTTGTGCTACGGTTGATGAGCCAGCATCACTGGCCTTGAATAAGATGATAAAATACCGGATTCGACACTTACCAGTGTTAGATGCCCAAGGCAACTGTGTAGGGCTTCTTGATATCACTAAATGTTTCAATCAGACCCTTGAAAGACTTCGGAAACTTCATCAAAGCTCTCAAAAACTAAATGAGGCCCTAATGGAAGTTCAGGAAAACATTGCCAATATGAATCATGACGATGAGAACATTGAGAAACATTCAGAGATGTACTACCAGGCCCAGGACATGGTGTTGAAGGCCAAGGACAATATTAACAGTTTATACCAAAACAATCTTGCCTTAACGGGGGAAGTTTCAAATGATTTTGAAGATTATGAAGCTTTATTAAACCTTATGGAATCACCTACTTTGAATGACATTTTGAAAAGACCAGATCATACCCAAACATTATTTATTGATGCTAATAATACTATTAGAAATGCGGCCGATATCATGAAAAAGAATAATACCACAGCAGTTTTGGTTAGAGACACTACCACCAGTGCTAAAAGTGTGATTGGGATTCTTACTACTAAAGATATTGTTTATAGAGTGTTAGCAGAAGATAATGAACCGGATTTCACGATTATTAGTCGAGTTATGACTCCTAGTCCCGAGTTTGGAGATTCGTTAATGGGCATAGTTGAAGCTTTTGAAATTATGTATAAAGGTCATTTTTTAAATTTACCAGTGACTGACGAGAATGAAAATGTCGCAGGGTTGGTGAGTGTGATGCAATTGACCAGTATGGCCTTATCTCAACTACATAAAGGAATGTTGGATAAAGGAGAAGGACAAGATGTAGATAATCCATTTCTTGAAGGATCACCGGTTGCCAATCCGAAATGGGATAGATTTTGGGGGAACATGGAATTTGGTGGGAGTAAATTTGAAGAAGATACTTTAAGATCAGATTATAGTATAAGGTCAAGTGGACCTCCAATTAGATCATCCAAATCCAATATTCATAGCTCCACTAAGATTAAAAATATAGCTTCTCCTCGTCCTAATTATAGTCGATCATTGAATGGTACTACCTTGAGTAACTTGGATTCCCCAGTGAGAAGTAGTGGATATGCTTATAATGAAGATGATGATATGGACTCTTTGGGATGTTCAGAAGTTCTGCCAGAAGATTCTGTCTCTTGTTTTAATCCACCTACAAGTGAAGTCAATTCAGTTCTTCTGTACACTAGTGAAATGAGAAGAAATCATGTTTTGAAAGCACAAAAACAAATTTTCCTGTTTAAACTTAAAGATTTAGATGATGGAAATCGAACTTATAAGATTAAAATAATGTTACCAAAATCCAAAAATCTTTTACCAAACTTGAAAAGTGCTATTGAAGAAAAAGTGGGGATCAACACTACAAACATTTCATTAAGTTATATTGATGAAGATGGCGATTCGTTAACCGTTACAAATGAAGAGGATTTAAGAACCGCCATTGAAGTGTCCTCACTTCAAAAGAAAAATCACGTTGTGCTTTGTATGGCTCAAAAATTAGTAGGGAGTAAAGAAACCAATAAAGAACAAATTTTAAAAGATATTTCAGATATTAGTCGGAAAATGAATTCAGAATTACCAGATAAAACCATTAATGGAGTGGCAGACATGTTATCCAAACCTGAAGTTTTAATTTCTGGAGCCTTACTCACTTTATCCCTTGGAATTCTTGTGGGAGTCACATTATCTAGAAAATAACCGTTTTTGCTGTCTGTTTGTTTATAGAATTCTAGCTACAATTTAATTATTAATAAACATTGTAAATAAACCAACCTATAATATAATAACACAAATAGAAATGAAAAATAAAATTTAAAAAAAAAATGCAAACAATCTAATCAATTTCATCATTTGGAGTTAAAATTGCATCCACAATATCTCCTCTAGTAGTTCTTAAATGCTGAAGAATCAATTTTTTCAATAATGTTCTTCTAATTGGTTTTGCCAAAAAAGAGTCCATTCCATGCTCCAAACAATGCTTAACGTTACTATCATCCGTGAAAGCCGTTAAGGCGACAATGGGACCTCTGAAGTTTAACTCGTTTCTAATAAATTTTGTAGCCGCAAATCCATCAATTTTGGGCATTTGGATATCCATAAAGATCATATCGAAAATAATCGAGGAAGTGTCTTCATTCTTGATTGATTTGGTTTCGTATTCTTTCAAGGATTCTTGGACTGCAAAAATCGCTTCCCCGCCATCACAGGCCAACGTAACGTTATTGAACCCTTCAAGGTTGAGTAATCTCTGGGCCACTTTTTGGTTGACCAAATTATCTTCAGCAACAAGAATCTTAAGCGGAAATTTTTGGCCAAGAAGTTTTCCAAGGGCGGGCTTGTTACTCAGATTAGAGTATGGAGTACCTTGACCATTTTCAGTATCTTCAGTAGAATGGGGAGTGTCGTAAAAATTGAATGGATTGGGAACACTATTCATGCTGGCCGGGGAGGGACCAGGGATCTTCCCCACGATTGATGATGCGGTTCCTGTTGATCCGACAGTTATAAACGATGGTTTTTGACCATTGAATTTTGTATCATTTCTTCGAGATTTCGTTGATCCGCTTCTTTTGATTGAAGTATTAGAAGAAATTGAGGGTTTTCTAGAGATTCTGGGTTCGTTATCAACAATAATAATGGCATTTTCATTATCATCATTTCTAACACTTGAAATACTATCATTATCGCTAATATCAACTTTTTCTTCTTTGTATTTCATAACCATGTTTTTCTTATTGAATTCATCATCAAATATTATATTTTCATCCTTTTTATTAACCCAAAAAATTTCATTGGTTTGTTGTAATGGAACCCTAAACGTGAATTTACTCCCTTTACCTAACTCACTTTCCAAAAAAATTCTTCCATGCATCAATCTAGCCAATTGTTTACAAATTGATAATCCCAATCCTGTTCCTCCATAGGATCTTGACAAGGTTTGATCACCTTGAACAAACGGCTCAAATACTGAGTTTTGTAATTCTGGGGAAATTCCTGGCCCAGTATCACTGACCACGATATCAAATACCCAGTAAATTGGGGTTTTCCTGCTTTTGATAATAAAATTAGATTCCTGAGTTGAGATATTCATTCCGGATAACTTTCGTTCTTCCAAGGTACTAAAAAAATTTTCCATAAAATCACTAATTGGTTCTTCAAGTAAATTTTTATTAGTATGAGTTGAATTATTATCATGTGAGTTTTCATTGATTCCCAAAACATAATCTTTATCGTTAAAATCATTGATTTCCTTGGTATATACTTGATCATAATTAATTGCTTTACTTTTCAGTTCATCCCATTGACCAACAATTCTAACTTCTACTTTGACCTCTCCATTTATGGGAGTAAATTTCAAGGAATTTGAGATTAAATTCATCAAAACTTGCGATATCCGATTATCATCACCAAACAAAACAAAGTTTCTCATTCTAGCAATTATAATATCATCTTGTTTCATTAGGAATTCTTCGGAATCTTCAGGATACTGAGATCTTAATTTCTCGATTTCTTCACAAACAAACTTTGGTTTTGAGCCTTCAAATGATATTGATAATGAAGAATTTTCGTTTGGTCCATGAAGAGTTAATGAAAAATTAACTTTTGAATCAATAGAATTTTTGATAAAGATTGATTTAATTTGTTTCAAAACATCAATTAACATGAATTTTTTGAACTCAAGTTTTGTTCTATTCAAGTTATTTTTGGAGAAAGTTAATAATTCATTCAACATATGCAGTAACAAATCTCCACTCTTATAAATTAAAGTTAATGATTCAATAACACTAGGAATAATGTTTTTGGATTCAGTGATAATTCCATCCTCATTAGCTTCTCCATTTTCAGAAGCATTGATAGTATTTTGTAATCTTTTCAAATCTTCTCTAGCAATTGTACACATTCCCAAGATCCCATTCAATGGAGTACGTAATTCATGAGAAATATTGGCAATAAACACGGTTTTTGATTCATTGGCTTGTTCCGCTTCAACCTTGGCTTTTTCTAACTCTCTGGTTCTTTCTTTAACTTTATCTTCTAACTCAGAGTATTGTTTTCTAATAAGGTAACTCATGTTATCAAAAGTTTGACTCAAATCAGTGAGTTCATCATGAATCACTACATATCTTTTTGGATTTAAAATTCCTCTTTTTTTAAATTCATCTTCAATATCTTTACCATTAATTGTGGGTTTTAGAGAAGTATGTTGTTTTTTAGGAAATAATGATAAAAATGATTTATTTTGATGAGCAAAAGTTAAACTAGAAAATGCAAGTCGCTCTTCTTGATCAATTGATTTAGATGTATTGGTTTCTATTGGTTCGTTTTTTGGAATTCCCAACTGATCATTGCTATATGGTAAAGATTTAACAAGAGTATCAGCATGTGAATTATCACTGTTACCAGTCTCCACTTTTAATTCTTCATTGAAAGAATTTCCATCTTTTTTAGTGGTTTCCGATAGTTGTGGATTATTATTTTCAACTTTAGAATTATTAGAAATTTGATTTTGTAGATTTTGCTCAAATTTCTTAGATTCAGGAACCTCATTATTTCTTTTTTTAACCTTTCTATTAATAATATTTGCCATTGCTAAATATTTTGTTAAATTCGATGATCTGAAATTATGATTTTTAAATTTCTTTGATCCTTTCATCATGAAAGATTTTGCAGAAACTCCACTAGACATTCCTTGATCATCAAAATTTTCACTAAGCATTACATTTTTCAAGTTTTCTCCCCTTCTTAGTGAGAAAACTTCACTTTTTTCCTTAAGTCTAGTAATGGGTCTAACTGCAAAATGAGCAATAACAAAAGTGACTATCACCATAAATACACAAAGTCCAATAACCGTTCCCACAATGATTTCTGTTAGTTTTTTACTAGGTCCCATAAACACTGAATTTGGTTGTTCCACGAAAACGGCCCAGTCAACAAGATTGCTATCCACTTTACTATACCCCACTGCCATGTTATTCCCATCAGGAGTTCTCATGGTTCTTTTGGTACCGTCATCACCACTAACCAAACAATTCACAATAGTGGGAAAATAAGTAATTTTGAAATAATTCAATAAATAAGTAGCCAGTCCTCCGTCAACTGGGGGAAAAACATATTTGATATAGTTAATATAATCAGAAGAATAATAAGTTGTGACCACTGATTTGGGAATGTTATCAGTCTGGGTGGTGGAATTTGAGGTACTGTTTGATAAAACAATGGTATTATTGGCCACGGTAATGGTAGTGGTGAAGGCAATTTCTGAAGTTGAAGAAGTAGAAGATGAAGAATGAGTAGAAGTAATGGTTGATCTGGAGTTATTAGAATCAGAATCTGTATCTGTATCTGTATTCACATCAGTATCTGTGTCTGTATCAGTATTTGCATCAGTATCTGTATCAGTATTTGTATTCGTCTTAGTTTTTTTGAACTTTGAAGTAGATGAAGAGTCAGTGATTGTTGATTTGAGACTAGAAGCAGATTCAGACAGCTTAGAATCTTCATCTTTACCCACTCTCTTATCTAAATGACTCAATAAATTTGTTTCTTTTGAAGAATCAGAAGTACTATTAGCATTACTAGTATAACCTTCTGCTATTAATGAAGAATTATAACCTCCTTGAAGTAGTAGGATTTTGCCATTTTTGATTGTTGTTTCATCATAAACCACGGTCCTTAATGTTTCTGCACTATAAACAATTGTGACAAAACCCGCAATTAACGATGAAGTAGAAGAAACGGAAGAATTTGGATAGATTGGTAAAGTCATAGACATTAGATATCGTTCACTAAGGGAATCTTGAATAGGGCCAGAAATCACTCCTGATTTGATAACATTAGAAGGTAAAGTAGTAACATTAGGGTTTAATATGAATAATGAACTAAAAGATGATTGATTATAAGAGTTAATGATGAGGGTATCATTAGTGGCATTACCATATGGGCTTTGAGATAATAAAGTTGTAGAAGACAGTGAATCAGTTTGGGTGTTCATCGTTGAAGAACTAGAAGTGGTGGTGGGACCACTGATAATATTCGAATAAGAAGTGGCATTATTACTAACGGATCCAATCTCCTGTAGTTTTAAATCATAGATCTTGGCTTGAATATAACTGTCTGAAGAATCGAGAAATTTCTGTAGATAATCTAGAGCCTCAGCGGAAAGTTGATATATTTCTTCAGTGGATGTGTCATTATTATATTCATAATTAGCAATGCCAGCAACATATTTTTGTACCGTATCTCTTGTAGAAACCCAATATAGTTGATAGTAATTACTTTGAAGATTCTGTTCAATCTGAGAAGCCTTCAACTTTGCAATCACAGTGAGTCTTTCAGATCTTAAAGACATGAAGTTTTGTGAAAAATAAATCCCAGTTATGATGGCTAAGCAAAGTAACGAGAGAATAGCAACAAACGACACCAAGATGATCAACTGGGACCGAATCGCTAGTCGCACATACTTGGGGATGATCATACCGGGCAAAAAGAACGTGCACTGATAAATCAGATATTTTCAAATACAAATGAGAAGGTTTGGAAATTGGGGATTATTAGAATATTATTAAGAGAACAATAGCAGTTTTGCTTTTTTTTCTGAATTTCTGGGGCAGCTGACGGGGCACGGGTTTTATGCAGAATAAGCGACATCCAGACACCAACATCGGACACTTACACTTTGAAAAGTCAAAAATACTTAAAGATATACTATTAATAGGAGAGTGGCAAGGAAGTCTCTTGATAGAAAAACGACAGTTCAAGTAGAAAGACACATAGCAAAGAAGAAAAAATTTCATTAAACAAAAATCCGGTAACTAAGACATAAAGAGAAATTAAGTGAATCAAACTGAGTTGGACAGATTGATGAAGAAACAATAAAGAAACAAACTATTGTTGGCTTGATTGTTCTTCTTTTGATTTGATTAGATCTTTTTTGAACTCATCATCGATATTTGCATCATCAGGAGTATTATTATTAGTTGGGACGAAAACCAACTCATTTTCTGAGGCTTTCCCCCTCTCTTGTTGCTTTTGTTGATCAACCGCTGCCGATGCAGTTTGGGTAGCAGCGGCAATAATATGAGCATTGGGCATTGTGATTGGTTGACCATTATCGATATACTGTCCATTGGAGTTGAAGGTGGAGTTTTGATAAAAATTATAAGATTGATAAAATTGGTTATTGTTATTATTATTAATATTATTGCTACTACTACCAGCACTAGAATTTAAACCATTGAATTGAAATCCGGAGTTTTGAGTACCATAATAAAATTGTTGTGAATTATTAGTATTTGAAGGAGATGATGATCCATTATTATTTGTTTCATTTTTAATTTCCTGAGAAGGAATATTAGCAATGGCAGAAGAAATTTGAGAAAGAACTTTCAAATTATCAATTCCAGTTTTTTCTTCGGAATTACCTGGCATTGAAGCTGACATTTGAGCCCCTACAGCAGCGACCCTAACTGCTTGATCTCTAGTATCTTTTTTACTAGATTTTCTAACTCTGATTCTGGATCCTAATCCTTTAAGTTTCACGGTTAAATTTGGAGAAGCATCAAGACCAGGAAAAAACTTAGCATTATAAACTTTGAAAACATCTGATTTTATACCACCTCTATAAATAAGAGAACTACCAAAATTTTCATCTTTTGATAAAGGGAATTCCCAAAGACGAAAATTCAATCTATAAAACCCTTCAAACCTAACAGAAATATCGCTAAACACGAAAAAGGCTTTAAGCTCTTCTTGAATTTCACTACTTGATATGACATATTCACTATTTGAAATAATATTAGCAGCCACAGAAGTTGTTCCAAAGATAAGGTTATCTTTTTTTTTTTCAAGATTTGGTTTACGTTTTTTAAAAGCTTTTTGAGAAGCAGCACTACCCAAATTTTCTTCACATTGATCAATTAGTTCAGCCATAACTGTCATAACTAAATAATTATAAGAATGATCAATGACATTTTTGTTTCTGCTATGAAGAGAAACTTTGATAATAGGAGGAGGATCAATAGAACGACGACCAGCAACTAAAATAATGTTAATTTTTTATCATAAAAGATTAATTTGATGAATTGATATACATACAGCTTTTCGTGCTACCACAAGCACGAGCTTGAAGAGGTTGTTGAACCACTTTGAGAGAATAATTTGGTCTAATGGCCTTGATGGCGGAATCGGGAATATGTTTGAGTTTATAAGAAGTCTTTGCCATGATAACTTAATATTAAGATATATTAGATGGATTTGAAAAGTAGTTCAAAGTAAAGTTTTGTATATCTTGCGAACTCTTCAACTAATATGAAATGAAAAAAAGTTAATAATGGTGATGAATGTGTATTGTTTGTTTGAAGGAGTGTCTTCTTTGTTGGTTGTAGTAAGATGTGGTGATGTTATACAAGTGAATAGCAGTAAATATATGAATAATCCAGTTGGTTGGAATAATAACACAAGAGCTACCAATGAAGTGGATACTTCAAATTTGAATTAAAAAAAAAAAAACTTTTAGTCCCGGAAACCAGGGCTCAAAATCAGTTCAAGAGGGTATCCCCGTGACTGTGCGCGTGATATAAATTTTATTTTTAAGGCTTTTTCGTCTTTGTGGAGTTACATTTATAATTAACTATACAATAAGTTGTAAATCAAATTCAAAGTGACTATTTTAAAGGTATATTTGTATTTGGTAATGGTTTTGTAATAGATAGTAATATCTTATTTATAGGTAAAATTTAGATATGAAGTGTGATCTATTTTTGACAGGTTGCAATCTCAGATAACTTTGATTGTAATCAAAATCATTTTGGACCAATTCACTACTCAGATTTGATCCAAAACCACCAAATATTCCTGTCTACACAAATTGTCGTTCACCAATGATCCTTTGAAACTTAAACCCACAGGAGTCTTGATTTCTCAATACGAAGGTACTGTACTTTCCATTACATTTCCAAGTTAGTAAGACAAATGACTTATTATAATACTTAAATTGTTCGTTATTGAAACAACTTTGCCGTTTGTTGACAATTTGTTCCTGTATTCACTTATGAGCCATGCATCGCGTCACGCGTTTTTATAAACACAGTCCTGTCAATCTGCAGCTTTTCTTTATAAACAATCTTTTCCAAAACTGCATTATTGATCCTGTTTATAGCAATAACCAGACCTCTTTGGGCCATTCCACTCCTTCCATTGGAAAACTTTCTCTTGTAAATTCATTATATAAAGAAAACTTTTTTCCACCCTTTTTTAAAACTTCCTCTTCTTCTTTTTCTTTTTCTTTCTCTCAAACTTCAGATATCATCCAAATCATTTGTCACTCTTTTGAAAACTATCAGTTCTTCTTTAACCCTTAGTCACTCTTTTACCTTTTGATACCCCACATTCTTTCATTATTATACCCAATTTCTCAATCTTTCAAAAATGCAATTCAACAAAGTTTTACTCCCATTAGCCCTTGCTTCTTCTCTTTTAGCTGCTGAAACTACTATTTATGCTGCCCTTTCTTTAACTACCACCCAAACTGATTATGATGCCACTTCCAGTGTCTCTGCTGCTGCTGAAGATGATGACGATGTTACCACCAGTTATGTTGATGTTACTGCTACTTCAGTCGCCAGTGTTAATACTGATACCACCACTACTGTTGGGGCTTCAACCACTACTTCCACCGTCCCAACATCTTCCTCTTCCTCTTCCTCTTCTTCTTCTTCTTATTATTATAGTATTGCTGATGACACTACAACTAGTGAATCTTCTAGTGCATCTTCTACTATTAGTAGTACTGTTGAAGTTTCTGTTGTCCCAACTGCCAGTGCTGTTTCAAGTGTTGGTTTAGTTTCACAAATTGCTGATGGACAAATTCAAGCTGCTACTGTTACTAATTATGATGCTACCGTCCTTGAAACCATTACTTCATGTTCTGAAGGTTGTACCAAATCTAGTTCAGCAGCCATTGAAATCGAATCGTCTACTTCTGTAGCGGCAACTAATTACAGTTCTATTGAATCTTACGCTGGTGTTGCTGATAAGACTGTTTTCAGTAAACTTACTATCACTTTAAGTGTTGCTTTCTCAGTCTATGTTGCTCTTATGTGATTTTAGTTCTTTGAATTTCTGTACAAAAGCCTTTGATGTCCTTTTCCGTTTGAATTTGGTTTTGTTTTTGCTTTTATTATTCTTCTTATAAATTAATGAATTTCCTTCTTGTATGCAATTGTTGTAAGTCAGAAATGTCACCGTCGCGGCTCACGGTCCTTCAGATTTCTCAGTTTTTTTTTGCAAGATAATTTTCAACTTTGTGCTTTTGAGTCTTCCTAAGTTAGTTATCCCGGTGTGTGGCATCCAAGATGAACTTTTAAACTCCACTCTTGTGATCTTTCTTTTTTCAATAACTATCTGTGTGCTCCTCCCAGGTTGATTGATCATAGTATTCTTGGTTAAGAAATACTCAACCATGTTAATTAAAGTCACCCTTATCACATTATCTTCTTGTGCCATCATCATGTCAATCCCCGTGGTTTTCCATAGTATTGATATCGCTATGGACCATTTGATATATTGGTTAGAGCTGACTTCTACTGTTTCTCGAGGAGATACAGCCTCAACCGCTGGCTAATGATTATAATAATTCTTCATTCTTACAACTTACACGTCAAGTTTTTGTTTTTTCCATGGTTAGCGTTTGATAAAATTTTAATAAATTTATGGTTATTTTCATAATACATTATAAATTCTGTAGATTTCCAATATAGAATTCACAAATTTGGTTTTGATTTTTGAAAAAATTCAATAATATCAAATCAGGATAAGAATTAATATCAATATTATCAACAATTTTCAAACAATCAATCGAATATTCTCTCAAAATCTCTACTAAGATTTTATTATTCTCAATCAAGAATTCCTCTTCATAAATAATTCCATTTATCAATAATTTAACTCTTTTATTGGAATTCCCACCTAGTAATGATAACACCACCGTGGTTCGAAAACTAACATCTTCTAAATTAACAGTGTATTCTCCATAATAATCACTATCTTTTAGAAAGTTTATTTGATCAATGGATAATCTTTTGATAATATATTCACTAATGTCAATAAATTCCCATTTGTTTTTCTCCAATGGAAGCACAAATCCATACTCTGTCATTAAAAACCCATTATCATGGGATCCATAAGAAAAAAAAACTTCTTCATTTAAATCTAAGGGGAATCCAAAAACAAAAAACTTGGTGTTGGTTATTTGAATCTTAGCAGAATTGGTCTCATCATCACAATGATTCATGAAGTCCACCAAGGGACAAAGAGTAAAATTATCTGCCACTGAATGGGATTTCATGACTTTGGGGGAAATGTTCATGTATAGACATCTTGAATTAATACAAATCCAGGCCCATAAGAACTTTTCCAAGGTTATAATAGAAGAAATATCGGGATTGAGTAAGTTCAGAATTACTTGGTAATCCTCTATTAGTTTTTCATATTGATTCTTAACATGGTTTCTCACAAATAATGGTAAACACCCCGTATAAGTAGAAGTTAGAATCAGTTTATCTTTAGATAAATTTTCTAGAGCAATGTTTTCTAAATTTGGATTATCAATTTTTAATCTCAAAACTTCCCACACCAAAGGAATTCCCTTGAAAGATTCCAAACTCGGAAGACATTGAATGAAAGGATACCAGAAACTTTTGTCTTCTCGTAAAGATTCCACCACCAAGTAAAGAGAAATTAGTTGGAAAGACGATAGTTTGAAAAGATCAGATTCTGATAAATTGGAATAAACTTGGTTAGGTAATTCTTCTTTTGTATTGTTCCAATTCAAAATATGCGATTTGACTGAGGTATAGCTTAAAAGAAATCTATGGGGTATTTCTATTAGTCTTTCATTAAGAGTTATTGATGAATTGGTATAAATTCCAAACCCTGAAGTTTCTGAATATTTGATGGATAATTTGGGATTCAAATAGAAATCAATTGATAACTTTGAGTCATTATCTTTACACTGTAGCCATTCCAATAAATTTTGAATTTTCTGATCGCTTTTTGACATTCTCAGTATTTTATTTAATATTGATTTTTATTTTGATTTGGAAGTTGACACAAAAAATTTGAGAGCAAAAAGAGTTAACATCAGAACATCTCATGAACACCCAGACATCACATAGTTTTAATTCTTTTTATCTCAATTTTTAATTGCAAATAACTAATAAAACTGAATTAATAAACTTTTTTAGAACGAAACTAAAGAACTTTATGACTCTATGGGAGAGTTTGGGGGTCTGAAAGTGTAGATTAATAAATAACTCGAATTGATTAGATTTTTTGATTGTGTTCTGTTTGCTGAATGATCAATTTGTATTAATATTGTTTTCTGCTTATGTACAATATTAAACTCTTTAATAACCTACAAACAATTAACTAATAGTAGCACAGTAATCTTTACCTTGGATTTTTCTCTGGATATTGATTTTGAAATTATGTGTTCACAATTTGAAGTGCTGAAGTTGATAGTATTTACAACTATTATGAGACAAACTATTACTCGAGACACTTCACACACAGAGACACCCTTCAACTTTCAAGAGTACTCTCGTCACCATTTAGAGGCTCTTATTATATTATATGTTAACTCTAAAATGTTATTTTGCATAAATCAATTGTTGGGAATTATAATACCAAATGTAATAGGCGGTTGATACATACCACTTCTTTCACTCAATTAGAAGTTGTGTATTGTAAAAGAAGAAAAGAATAAGGATATAAACAGCGGGATTTCATATGCTATATACCCAAACATAATGCATAGAATATAGGAAATTATCAAATAGCCCAGGAGAAGGACCAAGGTGAGAAGACTTTTGATAACATTAGTATGCCATCTATAATCATCTTTAGCTTATGTAACAGGAATAATTGTATTATTATTTAATTATTGCAAAATCAAATTTATGATTTTAATGAAAAGCAAATTTATACAAAAAGGTTAATATTTGCACATTTTTTCAAAATTTCAAGAAACTAGTAATTTTTTTGTAAAAATTCAATACTTAACCTGATCAATTTTCAAACATTTAAAAACAAAAAAAAAGGAAACCTTGCTTAATATTACTATTTGAGTTTGATACAGAATTATCATGATGAAACTACAATCACCACAAACTAGAAATATTGAAAACAGATTTTTTGAATATGGAAATTGAAAGCAACTTAACAACTAATTTGTATATCAGAGTTTTTGAAATAAAGAGTAACAATCCTGATGATATTATCTGATTTGAAGAGTTCAAACAAGATATCAAACAAATAATTGATGAAAAACATATTTTAAAATTATATCTGGGATTTAGTGTAACTAATGCCTTTGGAATGAGCAAATACATTCATTGGAAAACTTTGAGTGGGAAAATTAAACCAGAAACTTTTGGATTGAAAACTTCTGAAAAGTTTGAGTCCTCACTCTCTTCTCTCGAAGCTACAGTCTCCAAACTTTGTGAATTGAACTCACATTTCTTTTAGTTATCCAATCTTTATTATGCATGGGAAAAATTATATTGTACGAAACATGGTCATTATTTTCTAGACAAGGTGGGTCATCAGGCTGTTTTTAGCTCTTGTTGTTTAGTTTATCTCCCTGTTTTAATCATCGATCAATTACACATTTCGCACGCATTAGAAAGAGCAATGGAACTGGTAACTGTAATAACAGAATTTTACATTTCTCCCTCATTTATAGGTGGTTATTGGATGATGCCTGGTAGGTATATATATTTGAGATTGATATTCCTTTGTGTATATAAAAAATTAAACCTCTATTTAACTTTCTTTTCTTTTTTGGATTGATTTTTAGTGATATAAATTGTAAATTGATATTCGGTAAACGTAGGAGACTACTTTTGAGGATTTTTGATCCACATTATATCACTTCATCTAGGTGGTATGTTTGTAATACAAACTAATATTTGAAATAGATGATTGTAAAGAATAATTGTTCTCTCAAGTATCTCACCTAAATTGAACCAGTCTTCATAAAAATATAATCATTCATTAATGAACGAACTTTGACCGAGATTTCCGGTTTGTTTTCAAATATTTTACCCTCATACTATATATACTGGACTAGGGTTGTGAGATTTATTCATTGATTACATATTTCCGTCATTTTTGTCTCTAGTCCCTTGTCATTTTGTGGTTTAGGAGTTCCCAGGATTTTGGATCGATTTCTCTGCCAAATTTCACATGCGAAAAGCCAACAAAAGACAAAAACAAAAACAACTCAAATTAACCAGTAAAACTCCTACTCTTACCACTTTTCCCACCAATAATCCCTCAATTCATCTAACAATCACAATATCACCATCCATGGAACTCTGGAAGACAGTATCAATAGCAGTGGAGCGGTATTTGCACATTCTAAGCTCGTTAATATTCTCGTTTTTCCACCTCATCTCTCAAAATGAAGTTCCAGATAATGATGACGAACCCAATATCCCCGATATCCAACGACCCACGGCTAGAATGATCCGAACTCAATTGATCATTGCATTTGTCTTAGGGATGTTCAATTTCCTCACATTTTGTATTCTTAGAAAAAAATATCCCAAAATCTTTAGTTCTAGACTTATGAGAAGAAAAGGTTTGCCCCAGATTCATTCTCATTCATTATTCAGATGGATCAAAACTATTGTGAATATCAATGAGATCCAAATCCTTGAACACGCGGGTTTAGATGCCTTTGTGTTTCTTAGTTTCTTTAAAATGGCAATCAAGATCTTATTTGTATTTTCATTTTTCGGGTTCTTTGTGATTTCTCCCATTAGATATCATTACACTGGAGGTTATGATCAAGGTGATGGTGACGATCTGAGAAGAATCAAATCAATCAATGACGGCACTAATTATCCTGAAGAGTATGAAGGGTATCTTTGGATGTACGTGGTCTTCACTTATACTTTTACAATAACCGTTTTTTGGTGCTTATTTAGACAAACTAATAAAGTTCTTTCTATTAGACAAGAATATTTGGGTAAACAAAATTCCATCACTGATAGAACCATTAGATTATCAGGAATTCCTCCAGATTTAAGGAATGAAGAAAAATTATCCAAACATATTGAATCTTTAAATATTGGTAAAGTATTATCAGTGGTTATATGTAAAGAATGGAAGCTATTGAATCAGTTGATTGCCCAAAGACAAAAGAAATTGATTCAACTAGAAAAAGAATGGAGTAAATATATTTCTCCCTTAGATATAAATTTAAAAGGAAATTTTGCTTTTCAAGATTTAGATAATGGACTTTTTGCTTTAAGTCAACAAAGATCACTTCCAGCTACAACTAATCAAGAAGCGAATTATTCCAATCAAATTGAAAATATCATTAATGGGTTAAATTCTACCCTGGAAAGTGATTTGGATGAGGAAAGTGAACTTTTGAATCGTCGAATCAATTATAGTAATAATCTTCATAATATTGATGATGATCATTCAACTATCAGTGCAGGAGCTATAAATTTAACTCAAGCACAATTGGATTTAAAAAGACCCAAATTCAAGATTGGATTATTTGGTAAAAAAGTTGATTCAATAAATTATTATACCGAACAACTTTCAATTATTGATAATCAAATTAGTAAAGCTAGATCAGAATACTATTCTGCTACTCCTACTGCTTTTATCACAATGGAATCTGTGGCTTCTGCTCAAATGGTGGCTCAAGCAGTACTTGATCCTCATGCTAATTATTTGACGACTGAACTTGCTCCAGCTCCTCATGATGTATTATGGGAAAATGTTTGTTTATCTCGTCGTGAAAGATTAGCCAAATCATACTATATTACTGCTTTAATATCAATCATTAGTATTGCTTTAATTTTCCCAGTTTCTTATTTAGCTGCTCTTTTGAATACCAAAACCATTTCAAAATTTTTCCCCGAACTTGGGAAATTTTTGAAGAATCATCCAATGGTTGAAAATTTTGTTACTGGATTATTACCAACTTATGTTTTCACTTTTTTAAATCTGGTTATACCGTTTTTATTTGTTCTATTATCGTCAAAACAAGGATTCATTTCTCATGGTGAACAAGAATTATCCATTGTTTCAAAAAATTTCTTTTATTTGTTTGTTAATTTATTCTTAGTTTTCACTTTAGCTGGAACTGCTTCAAATTATTGGAGTTTTTTAAGTGATACATCAAAAATCGCCAAACAATTAGCAACGTCATTAAAAGATTTATCATTATTTTATGTTGATTTGATAATTTTTCAAGGAATTGGAATGTTCCCATTCAAATTATTACTTTTTGGTACAATTTTTAAATTTCCTTTTTTTTACAAAAATTGTTCCACTCCAAGAGAATTTAAAAAATTATATAAACCTCCAATGTTTAACTTTGGACTTGCTTTACCTCAACCTTTATTAATTTTAATCATCACAATTATTTATTCCGTTATGTCAACCAAGATTCTTATTAGTGGATTAATTTATTTTGTGATGGGTTATTATGTGTTTAAATATCAATTAATGTATTCAATGGTTCATTCTCCACATTCTACTGGGAAAGTTTGGCCTATTATTTTTAGAAGAATTATTTTGGGTTGTTTGATTTTCCAATTAACCATGGCAGGATTATTAGCTCTACAAAATGGGTTTATATTAGCGCTTTGTTTAATTCCTTTACCTTTTGTTACAGTTGGATTTCTTTATGATTTTCAAAAACATTATGTTCCATTATCATTTTTTATTGCTTTAAGATCTATAAAACAAAATACTGAACCACTTCAAACGTATCATGATAATCCAGAAATTAATGATAATGGTAAATCACCAATTTTACCAATTGATGATCAAATTGAAGAAGTTGAATTAGAACCTAGTGTTTCTTTGGCAAGTGACTTTTTTTCAACCATTAATCCTAATTTATTTGGAACTACTCTGGATGTTTCTAATAATCCTAGAGTTAAATCTCCAGAAAAAACTCTTGATGAATTACGTGAAAAAAATTCTACTTATAGATACCCATATTTGATCCTGCCCTTAGATGGTCCATGGATTGCATTTGATGGGAATGAAGTGGTGATGGTTAAAGATGGTATGACGGTTCATAAAAAAATGGAGTTTTTTGAATGGGAATAATTTATTGATTTATTATAAAAGTGTTTTTTTTTTGATAACTTATTATTTATTTTTCTTCTGATAGAATTTACTTTCCTTTTTTGTTTATTAGTTACTGCTCTTTGGTATATTTAAAATATAATTCATTTCTTAATTTTTACCTATTTTATTGAGTGTGATTGATCACTCATGTTGAGTAAATTAATTCTGCACGGTTGCGAGCCTTGGTATTTGGAGCAATCTGTAAACTTGAAAGCACTCTTCTTATCTTTTATCAAAATTTCTTCTTCTTTTAAACCAATTTAATATCATGGATTTAGAAAAGAATCTTCCTCGCTCTAAAAGGGTATCCCCTGCGAAAGTAAAATCGATTCTTAGTTTCCTAAAGTCATTGTCAATCTTTGGACTTGCAATTCATTTAATAATCCAATCAATTTATCCAGAAGAAACTATTGACCCTGCAAGTGTTTGTCCCATTGCACCAAAAGTCATCCCCAAAGATTTTCAAGATATCAAAGAAACTCTTGAAATAGTTCTTCATGATGAAGGGTTCATGAATTCTTCCGCAAAAAAACTCTCTGGAGCAATTCAAATTAGAACTGAAATCACCGATACTTCAAAATACTTACCTATTGAAGATGATTTTTTCCAACCTTTTTTGGAATTCCATGATTATTTGAACCGAACTTTTCCTAAAATTCATGAAGTTTTACAAAAAGATGTGATCAACCATTATGGACTTGTCTTTACTTGGGAAGGATCCAATCCTGGTTTGAAACCTTTAATGTTAGCGGCTCATCAAGATGTGGTTCCTGTGGAATGGGACACGGCAGATCAATGGAACTATCATCCATATAGTGGACATTTTGACGGGGAATATATTTGGGGTCGAGGAGCAAGTGATTGTAAAAATTTATTGATTGGTTTGATGGAATCCGTGGAATTATTATTAACTCATGATTACAAACCCAAAAGAACGGTGATTCTTGCCTTTGGATTCGATGAAGAATCTTCAGGAACAATGGGAGCTCGAAAAATTGCTAGTTTTTTGGAAGAAAAATATGGTAAAGATTCCATGTATGCCATTCTTGATGAAGGAAGTGGAGGAATTGAAAAAAAAGATGACAAGTTTTTTACCACTTTAGCAACGGGAGAAAAAGGATTGTTGGATAGTATGATTACTTTGAAAACTCCTGGTGGGCATTCTTCAGTACCTCCTGATAACACCGCGATTGGGATCATGTCAAGATTTTTAACCATGGTGGAACAAAGTCCTTTCAGTCCAAGTCTTAATGATGAAAACCCATTTTTAAAAGAATTGCAATGTTATGCGGCATATTCAGAAGAAATTGATACTAATTTGAAAAAAATCATTTTAAGTAATGATAAAAATAACAAAAAATTGATTAAATATATCATTGAAGATGGATCACGATATTTGATCACCACATCTCAAGCTATTGATATCATCAATGGAGGAATCAAATCTAATGCTTTACCAGAATCGGTTTCCGTGGTGATCAACAGTAGAATCAATGTGGATTCTTCCGTTAAAGAAGTACAAGAGAAATTTTTGGGTAATATCTTTAGAATTGCTCAACAATTCAATTTAGGAGTGATCAATCAAGGAGAAATCTTGAGACCAATTACTAAAAATGGGTATTTCAACTACACTTTTGGCAGTTCCATTGAAGCAGCCCCGGTTACTCCAGCGCATGGAGAAGTTTGGGACATATTAACTGGATCATTAAGACATTTTTATGAAGATGTTGCTTATCCAAAGGAACTTAATGGAGAAATAGTGATTCCTACTCCTGGTTTAATGAGTGCAAACACTGATACCAAAAGTTATTGGAATTTGACAAGAAATATCTTTAGGGCCAGTCCAGGGGGATTGAATTTGGGAGATAAAAAAGTTATGGGGGGAATTCATAGCGTCAATGAATACCTTGAATTTGAAGATCATTTGAACACGGTGGGATTTTTTTACGAGTATATTAGAAATGTAGATTCTTTTGCTACTGATTTATAGATTAAATATTTGGAAATTTAGGAGTTTTTGGGAGTTTTTACTGTAAATTAGTTTATAATCAAATGGCCCATGGTCTGCCAAGTTTGGGAAGGGAATTTCCAAGACCAACGTGACAAGTCTCGTGATCCTTTTTTTTGCTGGTCGATCTTTCAAACAAACAAACAAACAAAGCATCGAAATCGCCTTCTTAAGCCACTTGGTTCCCAATTTATTCCCATTTGATTTACCTGTTCTTACGATTCCCAGCCTCTAATATTCATTGCCAATTACTTTAATTGCTCTTTTTCTGCTTTTAATTTCCTCTTTTACTCTGTTTCTTCCATAAATCTCTGATCCCAGGGACACAAGACAAGCCTTTCAAGAGTTTCAATTAAACAAATAAATATCACCCACAAATACCATGAATGGCCATGACAACTTCCAGTCAGACTTCTCCTTAGGAAGAACCAGATCTATTGGTAATAGTCGAAGTCGTTCCAATAGTGTTAAAAGAACCATGATTCCTCCTCCTCATCAACAACAACCTTTGCCTACAAATTACAATGGTGGTTATTACTCCAATAGTCCCATCAACAATAAATCTCCAAACTTGTTCAGTTCACCGGGAAATATCCAAAATATTAACAATAATAATACCAATTTGGCAAGAAGTCGAACATTGCCTAATAAACCCGTAATTTTCAACAACAAACCACCTCATTTTACCCCTTCACCCCAACTTTCTACTCCTAATACCCCTCATGGGACTTTACAACAACCATATCATTATCAAAATACCCCTAGTCAAGTCCCTCCTCGTCAAAATCAAAATCAAAAACAATTTACTTCCAATAATTCTTCCCCGAAGAGATTCGACGATCCTAATGTTTCACCTAATCAATCCTTAAATCGTTCGAAAAGTACGAACGGTTACAGCTTAAGAAGAAATATTTCTTTATTACGTCGGGATCCTCCACCCTTAGTACCTAATTCTCCAAGTTTTAGTGGTAGTAATACTCCTCCATCAACTAACTCAAAATTATTAAATAACCCTAATGAATTAACTCCATTATCTGATAGCAATGATTATGAAAATGTTAATCCCTTTAATAATAATGAATTAGATAATTCCCCAATCAAAAAAGGTAACGAAGAAACCATTACTTTTAATACTTTGTTAAATTCTATTATAAATAATAAAAGAATTAATAAAGTTAAATTCCAATGTGATCCTGAAGCTAAACATGATATTAAACTTGCAAATTCTTGGGTTGAATATTTAAGTTTAACTCCTCAAGAATATTCAAAAATTAATAACAAATCTTTTCAAAAACAAGAAATAATCTTCCAATTATTAAAATTTCAACAATTAAATGCTAAAAAAGATAAAAAAGATATTTGGGATACAATTGGTTATGATTTTTTATTTTCTCAAGATGAATCAATTGTTTTTCCCGAAACTAAAGCAGAAGTTTATGATGATTTTTTTGGTTATTTTAATACTTTACAA
>JBAKFZ010000063.1:0-60449 GCA_037355385.1 Saccharomycopsis sp. FM-2023a
AAAAAGTTTTAATGAAAAAATCTCAAAAGAAATTAATAGTAATAACAATAATATGATAGATATCAATGAAATTGAAAATGAATTAAAAAACGTCTTTGAAATTGAATATTTCAATTTAAGCTCTGATAATAGAATTAAATCTTTGATCACCATTAATAATCAAATTTTGAATGAATCAATTATTAATACTGATTATAGAAATGTTAACTATTCAATAATATTATTTGAAGATATAATTTTGTCGGTGAATAATAATAGCTTTTTCAAAAAATCAAAAGAAATTAGTAATTTTAATTATTTGATGGAGTTAAATAACTTTAATGATGAAAATATTGAAGATGATCAATTAATTCATTTAGTTTTAAGTTCTAATTTGAATGGATTTTTGAACGTTTTATTTGTTAATCTTGAAGAAATTGTTTTGTTAACTGAGGAAGAAAGTGATATTATTTATCTTGATCAAGACGTAATTTTGATTTTCAATAATTTTTTCAACTTATTAATTATTTGCTTATTATATAAACCAATTAAAACTTTCAAAATGATTGAAAATTTTGAAAAATTAAATAATTTGGTTGAAATGATTAGCAATATTGATTCAACTAATTCAACAATTCATGATGAATTAACTAATAATAATGACAATTCATTAAGTTTTCAATTATTAAATAAGATATGGTTGAGTTTGAATGACAATAATTCATTCAAAAAGATGAGAGGAATTAATAATAAAAGTAATAAATTAGGTAAATATTTTGGTAAATTAGAATTAAAATTAGAAATTTTATTGATTTTAAAACTATTGAAAAACAAACAATTTATTGAAGAATTAAATAATGATAAAAATTGGTTAGATGTGTGGTATGAAAAATTAATTATCAAATTATGTTGTTTATTAAGTGTTATTCCTTTAATTTTTGAAAAACAATTGAAAAAAGATGATGAAAACAATAATACTAATAATATCAATGTCAATGATGAAGAAGATGATGAATTGGATTTTGACGATGATTTAGATATGATGGAGAATTATTCAATGACTCAAAATCTTCGTTTACAGTTACTTAATTATGAGAATTTCAATAATGACCATGTCAAAAATGAAGAATTATCTCAAGAAATTGAGAGTATTTTGGCAAACTTTATGACAAATAAAGTAGAGAATTATGTCAATGAAAAAGATTTAAAATCTAAAATTGAAAAAGGTTTGGAAATTTTGGAAAGAAAATTATTAATTGATTTTTAGTTATTTTATTGCTTATTAGTTTTGTTTATATAATTGAAATATAATCATGTTTGTCGTTTTTTATTTTGATTGTACCGTTATAATTGTGAAGTTATGAAATAGTATCAAATGGAAACATTTGAATCATTGAGAAGATATTCTGTACATTTTTTTAGAACTTATATGATGTTCAATAACAATTCTATTCTGGGATGATTAGATAAACACAATAATATATTTACGTAAGCACCTGTCAAAATTATTTCAAATTATTTCAAAATTAATAAAAACTAAATTGATCGAGTACAAGTTGTTCAAATCTCATTTCCTTTTTCATATTACATGTTATGGGCTTAATTCCTTTTGTTGTTTTTGTAATGGCTTATTTCTTTATGGTGTTATTCAATGTAAACTTATAGCTAACACTTTTTATGCTAACTTGTTATTTTTCAAAATTGAAGAAACTTGATTATCTAGTTGCTATGCTAAGTTTACTTGCTTTCAAAACACCTTTATATTGAGAGATAAATATGGCTAGTCTAATAATCCTGTTTTTAAAGTATTTTTTTGTTTAGTTCTTAAAGGAAAGTTAAATGAGAAAATCCAGATGCTAAGAAAAGAAAGGAGCTGAGATTAGGAAGTGATAAATACAAACAAGATAAGGAAGTTCTGGTTCATCAATTGTGAATACTTGTACTTTAAAGGATTTACAAATCATTTAATTGGTCGTAATAAGATAATGTCAAGGATTTAATAAAAAGAACAAAAAACCCTGCATTGAATAATGTAAATCTATTGTTTGACTGAGCACCGAAACATTTACTTGATAAGTTCGGTAAAACGATCAGTTAATTAATGAATTTCAATTGTTGACTCAAAGATTTCGAGGTTTCAAAACAAAATTGAATCTTTTGATATATGGAAAACTGGTGTAAATTAACCCATTAAACGCACCCAACCAGTATTGACACGACCGACAAAAATTTGAACAGATACAGATGATAGAACACAATCCTGAAGTATTTGATACTTTCGATTATTCTTTAATACTTCGTTAATAATTACCAGAGTTAAAGCCCTTGATGGGGTAATGTAATTGCCGAAATGGGCAATTCCCGGGGAAACCGCAGTTTTCAAACCCATTTGGTTACGCAGCCCGCGCCGGTCATTCTTCACACGATTCAAAAATTCAAATTGTTTTCAGCAACTTTTTACCCCAACAACACCACCCAATAACCACACTTATTTCACTAATCCACCACCATGCTGGAGTCGTCTCCTTTCAATGTTGACTTGGAGTCCTCAAAACCTCGTCATTACCCCAACAAACCCCATTACCATTTGTCTAAAAACCAGAAAAAGAAGATTGTATTGTTTTCCTTTCTTTCATTTATCATCATCTCTTTATTCTTCCTCAATCATTACAAGTCTTCTGATAAATTATCATTGTTTAGTCTAAATATTGGAATTAACACCGAAACCCTTTCTATGAATAAGAATAATAACAATAACAATGATGTGATCAATAATGAAAAGGACGGTACAATAGAAAAAAATATGAAAAATCCTGAAATTATTGAGGAAGAAGATGATGAAGTGGCCAATAAAAATAAAAAGGTGGCGGAAAAAGCTGCTGCAAGAATGAAATATACTACTGATGAAAAGGGTAATGGAAAAACTGTTGATAATTTACTACCAGAAGATTTGAAAGTAAAACCAAATAAAGGTTTCAGAAGTAAACCAATTGCTAATAAACAACACGCAGACAATTTCAACTCTAATAATAACAACAATAATAAAAATTTTGAAAATAATGAAGTCAAAACTACTTTAGAAAATCCTCAAAAGAAACAATTCAATCCATCTAATGAATTTAAAGCTATCGTGGCATTATCTCCAGTAATTATTTTCACTTGGGAAACTAATACCGCAATTCCATTAACCAATACTGAAACCACTACTAATGATGAATTAGTCTCGTCAAAATTGTTATCTAAGAATTTATTAAAAACTTTGGGTGAACATTACCAAATTACTCCAGTTCCAACTTATGTTTCTCTTGATAAACATCCACATTATAAAGAATTAGCAATTTATATCAATGATCTTTATAGAAAATTGAATCCTAAATTAAAATCTTTGTCTTCAACTAATGATGAAGAAACTTTGGAAAAAAGATTCCTCTCAAATTCCATTATTAGTAGAAAATATAAATTTGATGAACTTGAAGAAGATGAAAATATTTTACCAGGAATCATTATTGCTGGCAAACCAATTGCTAATAGTCGTCAATTACAAAAAGCTCATGAAGATGGAATGTTGTTAGATCTTTTGAAATCTTTAGGAGATGGTATTGTTAATATTGAAAGAGTTGGTTGAAAGTTTTCATTATAGATTTGTTTTTTAATTTTTTTTATATTATTCCTTTTAAAAATGTTTTCATTTCCTCATTTGTTATATTTACTGTTTATTCCCCTTTTTTTTCACTTGTTTATGTTTTGTTTTTTTCGAAAAACAATCATTTTTTTACGAATCTATTTGATGTTTTACATTAAAAAAACAAAAAATATTTTACGATAATATTGTATCTAAAATAAGACGACTTACATTGTTTTTTTACATACTTAACTTTGCATTTTTAACAAAAAATTATTAAATAATCTTCAATTTAATTATCATTTAAAAAAAAAACTAAAATGTAGTTTTTAATGGTTAAAATGAATCGAATTCCTTGGATACTTAAAAAGTTATTTTTAATAATACTCTCTAACTTTCTTTAGTTTGGGTTAGTTTTACAAAAGATTGAACTAATTTGTTAGTCTAAGATGATGTTTCCTCAAATTCCCTCCCTCCCCTCAAACCAAAAATTTAGTGGTCCATTTTATACTGAATTTTAGTTTAAGCCTTTATATTGCCGTTGTACCTTTGATGAGGATTATTTTTTGAAAGACCGTGCACGGATGAAAAATTGTCAAAAAAGTGAATTAAATCAATTGAAAAGTAACAGATCTAGTATCATGAGATATTTCATGATACTATAAAACTCTTCCATTAAGAACATATAGGGTTGAACAAAATTGGAGGTATTCATATTCATAGAACATTTTGTGAAAAATCAACTGCAAACATTACGCATACACAAATCCCAACATTCCCTTCGAGGATAAAGCCCTTGAGGATTCAATTCTTAAGTTCACTGAACAAGTCAAGGCCCTTCATTCTTTGTTATCTTACGGCAACTACACGAGATTGATAAAAGAAATGTATAAATATAAATTGATTTTCTTGTCTTCCAATCAACGGAAAATTATATTTTTATAACAATCATTAAACAGTCGCTTCGTTTTTTAATCCATTCATTCGTTTTATTATTTCAAAATGCAATTCTCTAAATCTTCATTGTTACCAATTGTTTCCCTTATCACTACCAGCGTGTTGGCCAGTGAATATAACACCAGTCCAGTCACTGTCTTAACCGAAAATGGCTCTACTCATACTGTTTGGTGGGTTCCAAGTACCACTGATACCTGGTGGACCCCTGATTGGTGGTCTGATTACACCCATGCTGGAGGCAAATTGGCTACTGATTCCTCTGGCTCTACCTACACCACTGTTAGTACTTATACCACTACCAGTGATGGTCATACTTTTACAAGTTCTTCTACTTATACTACTACTGGAAGTACCTCTACCACCTCCTCCACCACCTCCTCCACCACCTCCAGTAGCTTCCCAGGAACCACTACTACTGGTACTCCGTATACTACTACTGACTCCAAGGGTAGTAGTACCACCATTACTCCAACCATTGATGTTTATACCACCACTAATGGTCAAGGTTCCTCCACCACTACCACTAGTACCATCTCATCCATCTCTACTTCCACCAATGGGGCTAAAAATCTTGCTGGCAATATGATGAATGTTGCTGTTGTTGGAGGATTGTTCGGTTTAGGTGTTGGGGTTTTAAGTTTATGATAATGCTTTTTAAAATTTTTTATCATACAATTTCTTGGTAATCTTTGACATTTAGAAATTAAAAGTTGATGTTTTTTTCTCTAATTTTTTCAATTCTTATTCAATGTTTATTATTTTTTCTACTTTTCAAAATTTGTTGATTCCTTTTTAATTTTATTACAATTCGCATTCTGTTTTAATCATTTTTTTGTTAGAGCTCATCATCAACAAAGTTTTTTCTTCAATTGATTTATCTAAAATTTGTACCCGTAATGTTGGATGTAATTATCGAGCGCGAGAACAATTCATTAGGTTTTATAATTTGACTCTACAATAATCTTTTATAACCAACATACATATATTAGTTTCAAGACCAATTCACAGAGTTATTAAAAATCTAGAAAGTTAAAGTATTGAGGTCCAACCACGCGCTCGCAACCTTTGTTTTTTTCAATAAGCAAATTTTGAACCAACTTTTGTCAGAGTTGAAATTGCCATCCAAATTTCATTCAACAATAAATTATTTATAAATGTCTGAAAAGGAAGTGACAGCAAATGTTATGGACATGGAATCCAATCAACCAGAAGAACAACCTGCTGGTGATAGTACCACAGTTATATCTGAGGATCAAGAATTAGAAAGAATGAAAAATCAAATGCAAGAAATGGAAAAAGAAGCGGCCAGATTAGTAGAGTTACAATCTCAAATGGATAACAAAGGAGCAATAATCCCAGATGCTTTGGCAGATGAAAAAGCAGACATTGATTCTCGAAGTGTTTATGTGGGAAATGTTGATTATGGAACCAGTCCCGAAGAACTACAACATCATTTTTCATCTCATGGGTTTACCCAAATCAATAGAGTGACTATTCCTCTTGATAAACATTCCGGCCATCCAAAAGGATTTGCTTATGTTGAATTGGGTAGTTCTGAATTGGTAGATGAAGCAATTGCCAAAATCAATGATACAGAATTTAGAAATCGTCAATTAAAAGTGATTCAAAAACGGACTAATATTCCAGGATTGTCGAGAGGTAGAGGAAGAGGTAGAGGAAGAGGAGGTTTCAGAGGTAGAGGAGGATTTAGAGGTGGATTTAGAGGCAGAGGAAGAGGTGGGTTTAGAGGCGGTTTCCATCCATATTAATCTTTTTATTTACTTCAGAATCTTATTGTGTATATCTTTATTATCTTTTTCATTAAAAGATTGAATATAAATTTAAGTCTTATACAGAGTTGAGATGGAACTCTTATTACGGTTTTTCAATTTTTTTTGTTTATAAACATTGTAACAAAGTTTTTATAACATTATTTAAATTATTTCTTTTCTTAATTCTGATAATACTTTATCATAAACTTTGCTTTCTTCATCACTGATTTGATAATTCAATTTTAATTGATCAATGTTTTGGCTGTTTCTATTAATTGACTCATTTTTAACTAATTTATTAAACCATTTTCTTTCTCCATTACCAAAAATCAAAGTAATTGCATCTCCCAAATTATTTGCTCTTGCAGTTCTACCAATTCTATGAATATAATCACTTGTTGAATTTGGTAAATCATAATTGATAACTTGACAAATGTTATTTAAATCAATTCCCCGAGATATTAAATCAGTAACAATCAAAATTCCAATTTTTGATGATTGAAATTTATTTAAAATCTTTCTTTTTTCATTATTATTAATTGTTGAATTTAAGAATTGAATTTTCAAATTATTATGTTTATTACTATTTAAATTTTCATTTAATAAATTAAGTAATTTTGTCAATCTTAATGATGCATCATTTGAATTTGTAAAAATTAAAACATTCTGTTGAAATTTTTTTTCAATTAAAAGTTTTAATAAAATCAATGGTTTGTAACTAATCAAATTCTTATTGAAGAAAATTTCGAATTCTGATAATTTCTTTGGAATAGTGAACATCACTTTATTATCATGATGAATTTGATCATCATCATTAATGATTAATAACTTAGGATTGTAAAATTTGAGAAGTGATAACTTGTCAACATCATTATTTAGAGTGGCAGAAAACAATAATTTTTGAACTTTAAAAATAAATTGATTATTATTATCATCAAATTTATCTTTTGAAATTTTTTCATTAATAATTTGAATCCAATTTTGGAAGTATTGATTTAACAACCTATCAACTTCATCAATCACAAAATATTTCAAATATCTTAGGTCTAAATGTTCAATATAATCAACTAATCTACCAGGAGTACTAATTAAAATATCAGGATTTAAATTTTCAAATTTTTCTAATTCTTTTTGAATTGATAAATTTCCATTTGAAGCCAAAACATTCAATCCACCCAAGCCTTTTAATAATGCATTGATTGCCATTAATACTTGATTAATCAAAGGTCTAGTTGGAACCAAAATTATACAAGATAATTTAGGAACAACTCGAGGAGTTAAATTTAATAATAATGGAATCAAATACGCCAAAGTTTTCCCTGATCCAGTACTGGCATTAACTAATAAATCACCATTATTATTGTTAGGAGAAAGTTTGAAAAAATTGGGGTTTTTGGTGATTAGTTCTTTAAAAACTGCTAATTGAACAGGGAAAGCAGTTGAGAATGATGAATTAGTTAAATTATTAAGTAATGCTTTGCAATTGGAACTATAAACATCTTTGAAATTCTCTTTGAATAAAGCCTCAAATGGCTTGGTGTTTTTACTACTATAATATATTGGTTCAGCAATCCAATTCAAATTTTGATCTTCTTGATATGAAAGATTTAACTTTTTATCTTTGGGTAATTCTGGTTGAGGAATTGGTAAAAGATCAGTTTCTTCAACTAGATCTTCAGGTTCCGACTCCGATTCCAATTTCAAATCTTTATTAGTATTAATGGATGCTTTTAATCGTTTAAAAATATTGGAGTGTTTTGATATTTGAGGGTTTTCCTCATTAGAAGTTTCCTCACTTTCGTCTGTACTTTTTCTATTTGCAAAATTGTCTTCTTTGACTTCACTATAATCGTCGTTTTCTTCTTCATTATCATCGTCATCATCTTCTTCTTTTTCAATTTTATCATTATTCTTTGTATCTTCTTGAATAAAATCACTCTTTATCTCTTCTGATTCTTTTTCCAAAACTACTTCATTTTTTCGTTCTTCTTCCCCATCACTCTCGCTTTCACTACTGCTGTAGCTTCTCTTCCTTGAAGGCACGTATCTACTTGCAAACATTGTGGCTCTTCGATTGTTGTTTACTGCTCATCTCAATAAAATTTTTTTTTTTTTGAAATTTTTCAGATGTCAATAATCTGTGCATAAACCCTTTCAAACCCCAACTCTCTTCCAATGTCAAGATATCGTTAGTAATATTGCACAAACTGCCTTGTTAAAGTCCAAAATCATCTTGGATTACCCAGAAATGCTTTTGTTGTTTTTCAATTTATCGGAGTTTGCCCTCTAAAAACTAAATCAAGCCATTCAAAAATTTATGATTTTGAAAATATTCCTACAGCACACATTAAAATCGTTTTGTCAAATATATCAAAATGAAATATTCAAATTGTTTTGGAATTTTTGGTTGATTATAATAGTGATAAATATATGAATGAACTGTTTTTGAAGAAGATCCAGTGATACCACGATTAACATCTAAAACTTTGTTTGTTGACTATATATTATTGACAAATGCGAGAGTTTTAGATTAAGAGTTCATAGAAATTTAGAGTTACTGATATTACATTGCTATGTATGTAGTTTTTATTAAGTTGGATTGTAGCTTCACTTTTTACTATGTGATAACAAGAGAAATTCAAAAAGTTCAACTGATCTAATCATTGATAAACTGTCAAATGAAGAAAGTCGAAGCCATTAGTAAAACCTTTCTTACAAGCTCTTCTTTACTGAATTGGCTGCTCAGTAATTCACTTTCATTTGCTGTTTAATCCTGGGAGATACTGTATAAACTGCGAGAAAGAATGACCGGTATTATCAATTTTGGTTTTGTGGTTTTGTGGAAATTCACCATGCATAACTTTGTTTTTGTGTAAAATATAAACTCTTTAGTATAAAATCTAGAACAAATCCTTTATTTTTGATTGTTTCTCTTTCTTCTTACTACCACTTTTCCTCTTGCCCTTTTCGAATACTTTCTCACTATAAGTTGGCCCAAAATTGATGCTTTGATGGTATTATTTACAATTCATTAGGCTGCTACTTATTGCCATTATTATTCCTATCTTACTATTGTTAGTACCTCTACACCGGAATAGTTTATTTACTAATAATTGACGTTTGCTCTGATCTCTTGTGTCATAAACTTTTTGCTATTCTTTTCTAATAAGTTTTTCCTGCTATGTTTTTTGCTACTCTTTTTGCTATCCATCCTTCTAACTCCTTTCCTTTTGGATTTACTGTTTTCCTTCTAACTAATCTGTTAATACTTTTGCGTCTTTATTGCTAACAGCTCTTTTAACTTATCTGCTCTCACTTTTGCTGCTTTACTTACTATTGATTATTTTGCTAACAACTCTTCTAATTTATCTGTTCTTACTTTGGCTACATCTCTGCTCTCTGGAGATTTGGTCTTCTTTATTTTTTTTTTTTGACTTTTTATTTTGAATGAATGCACCAAAAACAATCTTGCTATTTGCTATTTTATTTTACAACAATGTTAATTTTAAGGATAACAGTAACTTTGATCAAGACATGAAGCTTTGAATACTTTCTGTAATCTCATCATCAAATATTGCTACTAACTCTGTGAAATTATTTACAAATAATAGAAAATTCTTTATCTTCGAGAAAAACTAGGAGATTTACTTCAAGGTTTCTCTGTGAAAAAATTCTTGCCCTTCTTTTACATTGTTGATCCATGCTGTTGAAGGACTTGGAGTAGCGTTAACGAAAATGACAATGTAGAAGGGTATGATTAGACCCAAACAAGAGTTGTCTGAGATAGGGAGGAAACGAAAAACAAGAGAAAAGAGTTTAGAAATTTCTCCTCTCAAAATACCTTCAATGTACTTTTATAAATCCTCCAAAAGCTAATCTCACAAACGTACATATCTAGCAGTTCAATGAAACCTGTCTAAAAATTTTACTCACAACTTTTACTAAGAGAATGACTGTTTGATTGCGGAAATTAGGTAAAAGTTTCACATTTTGGGGACAATAACCTCATGAGATATTTGAAAAAGCATATTTTGTTTTCAATGGCTCTTGACAAGCTACTTGATATTATCTAGTTGGGTCTATTCGAAGGATTGCCGCAAAAGATTATTAAACAATTGATTTTTTGGAAAATGCAAATATTGTAAATCCGGAAAGGCTGTACTATATGACATGTGCGGATTTGGATTTATATGCAGTTTGATCAGTGCACTTCATAGCAATTGAATCACAATAAACATTGCAAATACAATCGAACCAGCAACTTATGATCACGGCGATGGGGTTTGGTGGGAAAGGGAGCTATGAAGGGAACTCAAGGCACTTTTCTTTAATTGATTTAGGGTAAAATGGGATCAGCAAGGGCAAAGTTTCTTGATCCACAGATAATTCGTGAAACAACAGTGATACTTATAAGAGCCAACTTTTACCATTTTTGTATTAAAAATGAGACGCAGTAAGGGAACACTGCTGCTAATATGATCTTCTTGTTTCGATTAAAGTTGATTCTGATAATTGTGCTATGGGTTTTGTTTGGAAATTCTTACGCTGCCTATATCCCAATAACAATTTCTGAAGATGAGCTAACTCCAACTGCTAGCTCTTACCCAAAAAACCTCAAAACTCAATCAGTGGAGGTATTCTATACAGAAATTGCCAACCCATATGTTTTCAATATTTTTTTCAAAAACACTACCAGTTATTCTTCAGCAGTGTCACATTTACTGGAAGTTAATGAGACATATCATCAATTAATTAGTTCAGACAAAGAGTTTGTTAGCTTTATCAAAAGTGCTAACATTGTTGGAGGAATTGTCGGTAATTATTCTTATGACGAAGAAATCTTGGATGGTTATTATGGAGTTTTTCCAAAAAGTTTGATTAGATTGATCAATTCGAGCAGTGTTATTGATTTTGTGGCTCAAGATTATATCAACGTTTATGTTGATGATATATCTGTTCAAAACAACTCTACAGTGTGTAAATTACTGCATTTGTCCTCTGACATTTCACCTTCTGAAACATTAATCAAAAGAGACATATCCTCATTACCTACAACTACCTCTTCACCTTCACAGGGATTTCTATACAGAAAACCCCCTCTACAATATTCTATTACGACAAGCTCTAAAAATTCTTTATATAAAAAACCCCCACCAACAGATATCATCACCACTACTTCAAGGAATGTTTTTTCCAGAAAGCCTGAGAAACCATTTATTGAAACAAGTAAAGTAGATCAAGGTTATATGATCGTTGAAAAAAATGGGGAAATCATAAAGTTACCAACCTTACCTGACTTTGAACCTTTGAAACATTTTAACAAAAAACAAGAACAACACAATTCTAATAACCAATTACAATATCTCAAGAATAAGGAATTGCCACCAGTACCTATACAAAAGCCTCATCAAAAAGCCACCAGAGTTTTCGTTTTGGATAGTGGGATTGATTATACACATGAAGGTATTGCTGGATCTCAAGATTTAAGAGTTGAACAGTATTTCAATAATTTGCATCCATCTTTTATTGAAGATGAACATGGTACTTCGGTTGCGTATTGTGCTTTGCAAAAAAATCCAAATACTTTGGTTATTGATGTGAAAATTAATATTGCTAATGGTTGTAACTCTGATGCAAACATCATTTCGGGTATCTATTACGCTATCAAAACTCATAATCTATTGAAAAAGACTATTTCAGATTATGCTGGATCTGTGATCAATTTATCTTACAATAAGGATTTAGGTATTCCTTCACCAGGATTGGATCAGGCAGTGGCTGCTGCTTCAAAAGCAGGGATCACAGTGGTTAATCTGGCTGGTAATCATGGATTATATAATTCAAATAGTTTATTAATTGCTGGTAATAATGTGGAATTTATCTCAGTGGGTGCATTAGACGTTCGACCATATTCGATTGATATTGCTCCTTTTTCTAATAGACAGCCTGACATTTCAGTTTATGCGGATGGAGTTGGTTGTCAAGTTCCAATCCTTAACACTTTTAACAAATACACACATTCATCTGGAACTTCCTTTGCTGCCCCTTATGTTTCTGGAACTATTTCATACTTGTTAGAGAAATTATCTGAAAGGGGATTCGATACAAGTCGGATTTCTGCTGAACATATTAGAAAGGCTTTGGAGAGTAGCTCTGATAAATACACTTCCTGTCAATATCTTCAAGATTATAGAGCCTTATTGGATTATCTGAAACCAGAAAATTTAGAAGTTTTTATCAAGGATATTGAATACTATGGTTATTCTGCGGAACGTTAACATTTTATTTCTCAAATGTTTTTAAATACTCATGCAATCTCTAGAGATACTAACTAGTAAGATGGTCTTTAACCAATAAAAATGACTGGAAGATCGTAAGCCATAACTTTCTTATCTTAAGTACTATTCAGCAAGTTTTACGCTAAACTATAGTTTGGGCAATTTGTGACAATTTGCGGATCGAGTGTGTCAAATTACCCCCCTGCATATCAATTTTGCAAAAAAATTGTAGCCTTTTTATTAAAAGACCAACTTCTGATTCCCTCCAAACAATATCAACTCTGAATACCGAGACTTTTGATTTTGCAAAAAAGCTTCCATGCTGATCTGTTTTCTCTGACAAAAATCCATTGATAGAATAAAGTGTTCAGAATAATAAGAGTATTGATCTAATGCAAGATACTTTAGTTGCGTTGAACCCTTATCTCTAAATTGATATTCTTGAAAAAATCATACAAGATAAAGATATGTCTTTGAACCACTATTTAAATTTCCAAATCTTCTCTCAATTCTTTCAGATAATGATCTTGTTTCAAATTTTTTGATTCAAAGCCAATCTCCAAAATGTCAGGATTCAATGTGACAGAACAATATCTAAATGATTCTTCCAGTATTAAACTCGAAAGTTATACTTTTGAAAGTCAAGAGAAAAATAATAATACTAATGAGATAGAAATTTATATGAGTGAGGATACCAAAAGGCTAAAAGTTGAAGAAATGGCCAAACAATACGAAATCGAAGAGAAATCTTTGATGAGAAAGATCGATTTAAATGTCTTACTAGCTTTTATACTTTTATACTTTGTCAGCTTCTCTAATAAAACAGCTTTGGCTTTAATGTTTGTGGATGGACTCAAAGAAACTTTCAATATTAAAAATATCTCAATAGCCTTTAGTTTTGCTGCGTTTTTTGCTCCAATTATTTTCTTACAATTTTTTGCTAATTTAACTTTAAAATACATTAGACCTCATTTTTTTGTATCATTGACAGTTTTGATTTATGGAGGATTTACTTTAGGATCAGGATTTAGCAAAAGTTTTAGCACTTTTATCATTTGTCAATTTTTCCACGGTTTATTTCAATCAGGAACCGAGACTACTGTGCTCTATCTATTATCTAATTATTATGAGAGAAATGAAGCTCAAACAAGATTTAGTTTCTTATATTCCATTTATTGTTTAGCAGGAATGACCGTCAATTTGATCTCTATGGGGCTTTACGAAAATATTCAAAATTATAAAGGATTAGAAGTTTGGAGATGGGTAATGATAATTGTGGGAATTATGACCATGGTTTCTGCCTTTGCCTTATTTTTCTTAGTTCCTGATTTCCCTGAAGGAGCAAGATTTTTAAATGATACCGAGAATTTATTTATCATCAAAAAATTAGCAATTTTTGGAGGGAAGTCAGGTTATAATTACAAATACACCTATAAAGACGTTTTGAAAGTTTTAATCGATCCTATTATCATGTTCCCCACTGTTGCCACTTTTGGAATAGGTTATGTTTGTCATGCTTATTCGTTATTTGAACCTTTAATCTTTCAAAATATTGATTATGTTCATGATATCGTCAGAACCAATAGACGATCTTGTTTTCCTTGGTTGGTGGCTTTTTTTTATATTAATTTGATCACTTTGTTATCCAAAAAACTACACAATAGATTTTTTTGGTTGACACTAAATAGTGTTCTTTCGGCTATTGGAGCATTAATGATTTATTGTGATAGAAAACAAGGTAGAAGTCCACCAAAGTATATTGGAAATTTCTTTTTAGTGGTAGGAGCCTTTGCTTCAATGCCATTCTTAGTTTGTTGGTCAAGTTTGAATGTTTGTGGACATTTAAGAAAAGCCATTATCACTTCTTTACAGACTAGTTTCTACGATTTGGGAGGATTAATCGTTCTATTCATTTATACCGGTGATCATTATTCTGATCTTAGAATTGTGATTATTTGTGGATTTTGTTTTTTATTAATCAGTTTTTCAAGTACTTTGATTTATCTTCTCTTATTGATGAAATCAAATAAGTTGAAAAGAACAAATGAGTATAAAGAAAAGTTCGATACTTTAAATGAAAAAGAAAAAATTATCAATGGAGATAAAAATCCAACTTTTGATTATATTTTCTAAGTTAATTTCTTTAAAATTTGATCTTAACGATGGTATATCATAAATTGTAAGTTTTGCCTGTAAGTTTGACCATTCCTGTCATTTATCACTCTTTCAAACTTCCAATGCTTTGAAGTCATTTATCAATATTTTCCATATTCTACCTATTATTATGATCATTATTTGTATTAAATATCATTATTTGTATTAAATATCATTATTTGTACTAAATATTCAAAAAGTCTGCAGCCACTAACAATTCTAAAGCCATCTCAGTTGGAATTTCAAATTCTGGAACATTATCTTTATCACCATATTTTTTATTATAATGTAGGTATTCCACCACTTTTTCTAATAACACTGAGTCAATTTCTCCTAGTTTGATTCGATTGGTTTTACTTTCTTGGAATTCAAATTCCATATCTAACATTGATGATAAAGTTGGGGATATTTTGGCTAACTCTTTAGGAATAATGAATTCAAAACCATCGGAAGACACAAGTTTCACGTATTTGGATTCTTTAACAAGTTCCTCTTCACTATCTGACATCGTTATAGTAATTGTGAATTCTCTTGACAATCCAAGTTGTTTTTGATTCGAAATTTTGTTTATTTGAGGCATGTGCACGTGTACACACACGTGCTGGTTGCCACATGACCAATCACATGACCTGAACGAGCGAGAAAAAAAAATAAAATTTTTTTAGAAGAAAAAAACTGGTGAAATGATGGCGATAAAAACATCAAAATATTAAAAAATCAGATTGTCATCTTCTCATGTCTTCATATTACCAATCCCTAGCCCTCCTTGAATATTGCGATGCCCTTGACTCTCCAGACCTTCTTGATTTTCTGAAAGTAACCAATAATAAGAAAAGAACACGATCACGTTCATCATCAATTTCATCAGTTAAATCAGATTATGAATTACCAAAGTTTGAAGATGATGAGGAAAATATTAATATTAGACCCCAATTTTTAAAATCAAAAGAACAAAGTTATGAACAATTTTTTTTAGAAGGAACGGGGAAAGAACCAAATGATGTTTTAGCAAATAATAATAATAACAATAATAATTTTAATAAATTACATAATGGAGCTATCAAAAAATACAAAAAACACAATTATAGCTATGGTTTAAGTAATGCGAATAGTAATAATACTTATAATACGGCTCATAGTTTAGGAATGCTTAATAACCCTAATAATAATAATAACATTAACATCAATAATACTAGTACCACAGTCAATCATAATAATAACAATTTGAGTAATCGATATATTTATAACTTAAACAACTATGTTCCAGTTCCTCAAAGCTTCTTTACTGCGAATTTATCATTAACTAATTTTTCATCAACCACAGAACTGGTAAATCATGAAACTAAAGAATTGATGAAACTTATAAATGAAGGAATTGATGGAATCAAAATTGAAAAGTTATTTGGTGATCAAGTCAGTTTAACTCATGAAGTTTTGAAAGAAAAGTATCCATCAGATGTGGCATTCAAAATTTTTAATCGAAAATTCGAAATCAAAGAAGCAATTGAAAAAGCTAAAAATGAAGCAAAATTAATAGAAGAAAAAAAATTACAGGAAAAAGAAAAAGAAAAAATTAATAATAACAATACACAATCACCAAAACTTTATTTAAAACCGACTATCAAATCGAATAATAATAAACAACCAATATTAAAAAAACCACTTGTCCCAAATAATGCAGTATTACCAAACGGATTTACAGTAAAAGATTATACTGATGCTTTGATTAATTTGATGGAGAATAAAAAATTAAATTTACCCGATTTAACTCCTTTGCAAATTGAAACTATTGCTAAAAGTCCAACTTTTCAAAATAATAAAGTAATTACTGATTTAATTAGGTTAAAATTAAAAAAACAGGGAATGTAAATAAATAAATGATTATTTAAATAAATATTGAAATGTCAAATTTTTTTTTTTACAAAATTAGTAAGTTAAAGTGAATGAATTTTTGAAAAGTAATTTATGAGTAAAAAGATTTTTCTTGAAAAAAAAGTTAATACATTCTTAAACACACCACATTAAGTAATCCAAAAAAAAAATAACAAAACAACATAACATTATATCAACCAAATGGACTTAAAAAAAAACAATTAGGAAATGAGTTTTTTGAAAAAAAGTTAAAAAAAGAAAGAAAAAGTAGTAGTGACAATAATTAGTAAAAAAAAAAATTCAGTTTAAGAATAATTAAAATGTTCAACAAAAAAATTGTGATTAACCACAACAGCAAAGTTTTTGGAGAAACGTCTTTTCAGCAGAATTATTGGATCCAATATCAGCTCTGTCATCAACAGGTTGTAAATTTTGTCTAATTTGTTGTTGACGTAAATCATTATTATTGACAGGATTAATATTTGGATTATATTGGCCATTGGAATTCTTTGAATAACTCATTTGATTACCAGAATAATTCTTAGCAGTTGGAGAATTGATTCCAAGCGGCAGTCTAGCTGGTTGTTGGGAATTAAATTTGTTTTGATTTGATAAATGGTTTGGATTAGGAATTTGTGGATTAGTTGATGATTGTTTATTATTTGTGAGAGATTGAGCAGCAATTGGATTATTAATACTAAGACGCGATTTAGAATTGTTATTAGCATACTGTGGTTTATTAGTTGGAACTTGACTTTGACGATTATTATTATGGCGTGAATTACGAGGATTTGGATTACCATAACCATGAAGATTTGGTTTTTTATTGATTGTATAATCCCAACCTTTACCATTATTCAAATCCATCCAATCGTAATGACCATCTTCAACTTCTCCGATTGCACGCATTGCTAAATCCATTAAATGTCTAAGATAATCATAATCCGGAGTTTCATCAAATCTTAAATTTCTAACATAATTTAAATATAAACCAAAAGCGTCAGGAAATCCACGACATAAATCTTCAACATTAGTAGTTTGTTTTTTTTCTCCAATTTTTTCATACTTTTGTTTATTTGTTGGAGCTTTCAAACCTTGCCATGGTAATGAACCTCTTAAAAAATACATAAAGACATGACCTAAACTTTCCAAATCATCACGACGACTTTGTTCTCTACCCATATGAGTATTAATACTCATATATCTAGCAGTACCACTTAAAGACTTTCTTTCTCTATATGGAATATGTTGTTTTGTCTTTGGATCTCTATAATACTTAGCCATCCCAAAATCAACAACATGAATTAAATTTGCTTCTTTTGTATTTGGTAAACCAATCAAAAAATTATCAGGTTTAATATCTCTATAAATTAAATGCCTTTCATGAATTGATTGAACTCTACTAATCATTTGTTTTGCAACTTGAATAGTAGTTTTAACAGAAAATTTTCTACCACACCATTCAAATAAATCTTCTAAAGATGGTCCTAATAAATCAATCACCAAGATATTATGAAGACCTTCTTGACCAAAATGATAAGCAGATGGAACCCCTACACAACCATGAAGTATTCTATAAGCTCGATATTCATCACGTAACTGAGGAGCTTCTGACTTTCTAGGTTCAAATTTGATTGCAACATGTTGGTTTGTGAGTAAGTTTACCCCTTCAAAGATAATACCAAAAGACCCTTCACCAATTTTCTTGCCAATACGGAAGTGAAGGCCAACAACATTGCCATTCAATCCTTGATTACTTGACATGATTATAATTTAACCGCTGAATACAAAACAAACTGTAGATTCAAAAAAACAAAAAGATTCAAAATTGAAATTCTTTACTGATTATCTTCTTTTCTTTAGTTGAGGTAGTGCCAGTTGAATACGAGCTAGTTATTAGCGGGACGAGCTCAGTAACAGTCTTTGGAAACGGTTAAAAATAGGACACTAGTTTTGTTCAACAAGAATGAGGGAAAGATCCTTGTTTGTGGGTGACCAGGAGTGGCAGGTTGCGAAATTGGAAGCAAAGGGGTTGTAGAGACTGATTCCAGGGGATGAGGAGAAATCTCTAGCCAGAAAGCGGGATGGTTGCACAGCCAGAAAAAAAATGGTTGGTTTTGTGGTTGTTTGACGGGGGAAGTTGATAAGATTTGTTGATGTGTTGTTTTCACTGACTAACTTGGCCGAAAAAAGCAATTCCACAACGCGGGTAGCGTGACCTGTACATACATACTCACATGATATGGCACGTGTATGTAGCAATATGATTAGCTAAGCATTTACGTAAACAATTTGAAATTATTAATTTTCAGTTCTAAAACAATATATTAAAACAGATATCTAAACAAAAAACTTATAATAACACCCAATAATCAACTCCAAACTTCTTCTACATGTTCTTTCAACATTGAAGCCACGGTTTGTCCTCCATAATGTTTGAACGGAAAACTAGTCTTTTTCTCTCCTAAGACTTCATTTAAAGCATAAACAATATACGGTTGAAGGAAATCATAAAAAACCAAATCCATTTGATTGGTGTTACCTTCCAGAACTTCAAAACTATGAATAATATTGGGAGAATTATCTTTACCATAATTATACGGAATATGAGGAGTATCATCTCCATCACAACCAAAATCATCACAAGTCACATAACCTTTGGTTAAATTATAATTGCTAAAATTTGGTAGTGGTTCAACAGGGAAAGCTTTTGAGTTATAAGCAAGTTTGGAAATTGGTGAAAGGTTATTGAAATTTAAATCAACTATTGAATTTTTATTATTAGATGCAAGAATGTAATTTAATCCATTGAGAATTCTGATGATACTTCTAATGGTAGTAGAAGTAACATTTGGTAAATATAACCATTGATTTTGAAATGGAGAAACAATAAACATAGTATCTTGAGTGAAAGGTCCTTTATAAAGATCATATCTGATAGAACCAGAATTGATAAGAACAGCTCTAGAAGTTGGTTGTTTCTTTTTGATTTCTGGGTTCAATCTAGTTAGAATATTTTGTTCCAATAAGGTATAAAGACTTCCTGGTCCTGGATAAGAATTATCAATTACCAAATAATCTTCAGGAACAAATCCAAATATTTCAGTCAAATTTAACAAATCTCTTGCAATTGCCAACTTTTCACTGATTTCTGATCCTTTTGAAGTTTCAAAATTTTCAATTGTTCTATTTGAATGATTAAAAAATGAATGACGATTAAAATCAATATATCTTCTATTGAATATTACATCATCGTCATCAACGTTTTCAAAATCAACACTTAAAAATCCAACGGTTTCACAATATCTTCCACTTTGTAAAGCTACGGATTTATCATCAATATATGTGAAATCTCTAATATGACTATGACCACCAAGGTATTCAATAATGATGTTTGGATAATATTTTCTAATAGCAGAATGAATATGCAATAATTCTGGAAAATCAGGAACAATTTGTACTGGAACATGACCCACAACCAAAATAACATCAATTTTGCCAATATTTTCTTTCAAAACATCGTGAAACCAAGATTCTTTGATGACTTTTTCAACTTTTTTAACTCTAGTTTGAGGATTAAATCTGGCAAAATTAAACAAAAAACCAAAGGATAAAATCTTCAACTTTTGATTTTTAGTTTCAAAGATTCGAAATTTATTACCAAAAGTAGTCCAAGTGTTATTAATTAGTATTTCCACATTGGCCGCGAGAAATTTTTCTGCAAATTTGCCAACAACCATTTTATATTCTTGATAAGAGCTGCTGGCTAAATACAACTCATGATTACCAATAGATAACAAATCGAAGTCTTGTTCGAGAAAGAAGTTTGTAGAAACTTCACCATTGATTTCGCTAGCATCGCTTAGCCCATTACCATCATGTTTATCTCCGGAATCTACCACCAACAAATCCACTCCGAGATTGTCAGCTTTTTGATGAAGATGCTGAACAAAAGAGATGTAATCACCCCAATCAGCCCCGTAGTTTTCTTGGTTCAAATGACCGGCATACCAGGCATGGGTGTCTGTGGTGTGGAGGATGTTAAGTTTTCCCCATTCAAGAGGACGAAGAGGAAGGTCGAATGCTGGGTCAGGCGTGCTAGGCTGTTGTAAGATGTGTTGAGAGACAGAATAGGCAAGAGTGCCGGATATTAGAAAGGCCGAGCAAGGAAGCTTCATGGTTGTGAAGTAAAAATGGAGGTTGAAGAGAGATTAGGAAGTTTTGGATTTATTGATTATTTATTTACATATTTACAAATTTACTTTTTTTGTGGATTTTTTGCGATAAGATGAGCTGATAAATCCACCCACAATAGCAGAAATATCCAATCTGTGAAAAAACTAAAGAGAAAAGAGAACAAAGGAGTGGTTTGGATTGGGCTCGAACGGTAGCTGCCATAAATAGTTTCATTCTTACTCGTTCAAAATCTATCCATTTGGTTTTCATAAAAAGAACAAAAAACATGCATTTTGTTTGTGACAGACAATAACTGTCAAGAGGAGTTTTGACTGAAAAGACAAATTCTAGACCGTAGTTTTCAATGACTACAATAAAATTAAATAAAATGCTTTTATTATACTGTAATCTATGAGATTAAGATAAACAAAAAAAAATGCTAGTTTGAATGATGAAAAATGAACAAGATCGCTAACGAAAATCCATCAGCAAAATATGTGAAAGATAATTAATTAGATGCTAAAAAAGAACAAGAACAAACAACAAAACTATGATCACAACCACTACTACTTCTTTCTATGTCTTTTACTTCTTCTGGTAGAAGTAGAACCTCCATTTAACTCTTCAATATTTCTCTTATTCCCCTTATATTTCAATCTAGTATAAATTAGATAATAAGCATTGGGTTCTTTTAAGACTTGAGCTTCTGAAATACTATTAACGTATTCATCATCATAGGTCATCCAGTTTCCAGAAGGTTGACGACAATGAGCAATATAATGACCTGAAGAAATCGATCTACCTTCATGAACCACCACTGAAATTAGTTGATATCTAATTGGGTTTTTATCATCATTAATAATGGTTTCATCGTAAGAGGATAATTCTGGATGATCAAAATTAGAAAGATCAAGAATTAAAGGATAAGAAACTGAACTTTTCAATTTTGAAGAACTATTAGAATTTTCATTGAATCTAAAACGTTTAATATGAACCACCAAAGTTTCTGGAGCTCTATCAATTGAAGAAAACTTTAAAGCATCAGAAGTTTTTTTGCAATTTGAACAATCATAACCACGATTTCTCGATCCATCTTTTTTGATTAATTCTGGTTCAAAAAAATCAGAAATTGCATTAATGACTGAGTATCTTGGAGAAGGAGTCTTTTTGATTATTTCATCTTTTTCGTTATTATTAGAATCAGGAGATGCTTCTTTGCTATTACTTCGACTAGAATTTGGAACAATTTGTCTTTTCTTTTTAGGATCAAGAGACAATGATAAATCATAAAACTCTTGTTTAGTTTTAGATACATAATTGCAGTTTTTGCAAACCACTGCTTGATTTAATACCCCACCGAATATATCATAAATAATACTAGTATTAAGTTTTTGCTTTTTAGGAGTTGAATCTTCTTGTAATTTTGATAATAAAGACATAAAATATTCATGAGAGTCTTCTTGTTGATAAATTGACATCATACAGTTAATATCATCTAACCTATCAGTTAGTTTTCTGGGGTTAATATATTTGATATTCTTTTTACTTCCCCACATTTTACCGGAAAGATCAGCCATTGTTTTGGTAACTGATCTTGGATTAATGATATTTTGGTATTTGTTAGTTTTTCTAATATCTGTTAAATAATTTTGAATAGCAGGAATATGAATCATTGATTGAACAGCAGTGTTTGTATAACAAGTAACTCCCATATTTAATAAACCCAAAGGAGCTTTACTTAGATACTCTTTATTCCAATTCTTGAAAATTCTGCTTGATCCATTAGATCCGTGATCATTGATATCTTCGCCCAATTGATAAAAGTCAGAATCACTATAATCTAAATTTTGACCATATAAAAATTCAGAGTTTTCGTTATTAGGAGAACTAATCCCAGAATCGTTATTATTGGAATGAGTAGAAGTAACAGAAGAAACAGATATTTGTTTGATGTCGAGTTCTTCTAATAATTCTTTGTTAAGGTTCTTTAAATCTTTACTAGCAAGCTTCTTCAATTCAATCTTCTCGTTGATTTTTTTATTGTCACTATCATCTTCCGAGTCTTCCATGGAGGTGTTTGATAACTTTAATCTTTGTTCTTTACCGTCTTCCTCGGTTTCATCAGCATTTTCTTCTTCTACTTCTTCTGCGACATCCTCTTTTTCTTCATCTTCATCTTCATCTTCTTCTTCTTCATCTTCTTCATCTTCTTCATCTACTTCTTCTTCTTCTTCTTCTTCTCCATCTTCTTCTTCGTCACTCTCTTCACCTTCATAATCTTCATCTACTTCATCTTCAACTTCGTCTTCATCTCCAGCATTTTGGCTATCCACTAATTTTCTCAGTTGACTTCTGGTGCGTTTAGCAGCCAGAGTAGAATCACTGTCACTTTCTACTTCATCAACAGCAGATTCATAGATCAGTTCATCGGAAGAAGAATCTGTACTGATAGGAGTTTCCACTTTGATTTCCTCGCCAAAATCCTCTTCATTATAATTATTATTATCATTAATTTGAGGCATGTGTAAAGACTCTTCTTCGTCTTCAGAAATTAATTCTCTTTTCCTCTCATCTTTGGCCTGTTTCTTCTTGAGTTTTCTCTCAGATTTTGACAGGTACTTCTTGCCAGTGTAGGCAGCCACTGCCTCCGCCATAGACTTAGGTTTAAAAGCCACTGGAGCTTTTTTTCTAGGAGATAAATGGGCAACGGCCTTAGATTTACGTTTCATGGTAGGGGAAAAATTGGAAATTAAAATGTAAGATGAGGGTTTGATGTCAGCAGAGTCAGCATCTTCTGCAGGCTTGAATATGACGGGGTGGAGTTTGTCCAAAAGAAGCTTGGAATGGGCACTGGAGTTCATGGGATAAAAGGAAAAGGACTGAATTTCTGACTTTTGCTGATAAAAAAAAATTTTTGCTTTGATTCTGAAAATTTGCACTTTGTTCAAAAGGTTTGCGAACTGGTCCTTTTGAAGTAAAGAAAGTCTGGAAATGGCGAGAAACGTCCAGTTCGAAGAGCTTCAAGAGCACCTCGCCTTGATCAATGACCTCTCCATAGAGTTCCACACTGACCTCAGCTTTCATTTGTATCTGGCCTATCTCCAGCGACTCAACAACAACTTTTTAGTGCCGGCTCCCAGCTACACCGCCTGGCCGGCTCCCTTGGATCAAGTCCCTATACCAGGAGAGGCTTTTGTTGACGAGCCAGTGAAGCGAAACGACGATTGGGAGCTGGAAGACCCATGGGTTCCTCACAAAAGAACATTGAGAATCAAAAAAAATCTGGAGATGAGAAGACAAAGAAAACACAAACCAGACAAAGAATTGATTCAGCAACTTTCCTTTATTCATGAGACCGAAGGCTTGTTGGTGAATTCAGAACCACGGAACTCGGAAAATGAAGATGGAAACTTTCTACAGCTTTTGCTGTCTACGTTGAATAACGAGGAAGAGGAAGAAGATGATGAAGAAGATGGAAATACTGATTCAGAAACTTCTCTGGAAATTGATTCAGTAGAGATTCCAGATCATTTGCTAGCTACCCAAACACTAGACCAAAACTCTTCACAAGAATTGGAATTTCTTCCTCCACCTAAAAAGCTTTTGAAATCTGAACTCAATGTTGTTTTACAAAAACTCATCAATTCTCAAATCCATAATTTCTCCACAGAAGTTCAACCTCGAGTAGAACCTCCAATTTATTTACCAGAAAACATTCATTCCAAGTTGCTTAATCGGATTGATAGTGTTTTCCAGCAATTGTCTTTCAGAAGTAAACCAAAATCTGAAATAATGGATTGGACAGATATTTTAGCGCAAGCCAATTCATTTGGTTTTGATTCTGAAGCCCATAAAGATCGGATCTTCAAAAGGTGTCATGAGTTATTCGTCAAAGAACCTCAGGAGAAATATTTAAACTTAGGCAAATATCAAATGAAATCTTTCACTAATTTAGCAAAAGCCAGAGGTAAGGAAATTATAAATGTGAAGAATCAAAAATTGGAATTTGCTAAAGATTTGACACGATCAAAAATTACCTTAAAGTTGGCATCTAAAATTTATAAACCTTTAAGAAGTCGAAAAATATTTGATGAAAGCTATTTGAAATTACAAACCGTGGAGAAGGCTTATAAATTGAAGCATTTATAGTTGTATTATATGTATTTTTAAAACTTGATGAGAAATATCTCGCTAATTCTATTTTCTCAAAATCTTTTACACCGTTACTGTAAAGTTCTACGTTGTACTATTAAATATTATAATTTACTGTTAAATTGTAAGCCAGAAGAATAAAGTAGAAGTTAAATATTAAAGATTGTAATCTTTGTGTGTCTAGTAAATCTGATAGACCCGCCAGATTGGTAGCTCATCGCAAATTTTTTTTTTGTGCAAAAAATTTTTCAGCTAATTATTAGACACAAATTATATAACACAGTCTACAGTTATGGGTTCCACAATTGCAAATGAGAAGTCTAAAACTTCAAAGAAGGATACCAAGGTTGTTTTAAAAGTGAAAGAACCAAAGAAAGAATCTAAAAATGGAAAGAAAGAATCTAAAAATGAACATAAAAAAACAAAAAAGGAAATAAAAGAATTAAAACCAGAATCCAAAGTTAAAAAAGGAATCGAAGCCAGTTTATTCGGTGATGTGTTAGCTAAAACTGATAATATTGATTCAAGTATGAGTCAACTATTTGGCTCCGGAGCTGCAAATCCAATCAGTCGACCAATTAAAGAACGTACTTACTTGGAACCAATTGCGGTTGATGCGCCAGAAGAAATTCAAGAAGACAATGACAATGATGAATTAGAAGTTCCAGAACCAGAAAAAACAGTGAAGAAACAGAAAAGTAAGGGTGATGATGATGATGAGTTAGAAGCTAAATATATGAACAAATTGTTAGATAAAGAAGAAAATGATAAAGAAGAAGAAAAAGATGATGATGATAATAAAAAAGAAAAAGATGAATCTAAAGTTGAACAGCCTCAAGAAGCCGTTGAAGCTAAATCTGTTGATATCAAAGAAAAAGAACTCGAAAAAGCAGAACGAACAGTTTTCATTGGTAATTTGACTAATGAAGTTTTACAAAACAAAAAAATTGAAAAGCAATTTAAAAAAAAGATTGAAGAAATTGGAAAACTTGAAAGTATTAGATATCGTTCTATTGCCTTTAATGAACAAATCCCTAAAAAAGTTGCATTCATTCAAAAGAAATTTCATGAATTTAAAGATACCATTAACGCTTATGTTGTTTTCCAATCAAAAGACTCTGTGCCCAAATGTTTGAAATTGAATGGTGAAGAGTTATTGGGACATTATCTAAGAGTTGACTCAGTGGCTCATCCTTTCAAAAAAGATAATAGTAAGACAATTTTCGTGGGTAATTTGGAATTTACTGAAGTTGATGATACCCTTTGGAAATTCTTTGGAAAAATTGGTTCTATTGAGTATGTGAGAATTATCAGAGATCCTAAAACTAATTTGGGAAAAGGATTTGGTTATGTACAATTTAAAGATGAAACTAGTGTCTCTAAAGCATTATTAATGAATGATAAACCTCTCCAGACTGATCAAAAGAAAAAGGCAAGAAAAGTTAGAGTTACTAGATGTAAAAAGAGTAATAGTGATAAGAAACTTATTAGAGATTCTTTTGATTCTAAAAAGGTCTTGAATAAAAATCTTAATCAAGGTCAAAAAACTAAACTTGGTAGAGCAAAGAATATTTTGGGTCATAAAGATCGAGAAGATGCTAAAAAATATTTATTCGAAGGTACTAGAGCTTCAGAAGGTAAAGGTGTTAGTGTTAAAAATGGGAAGATCAAAAAACCTAGAATTAAGAAACCCAGACATACTGAAAGAAGTAAAAATTTCAAAAAGTTAAAAGAAGGAGTTGAGCAGGGGAAAATTCAAGTCCCTAATTAATTGTATATTTATTTGAATTAGTATTTAGCATTGTTAGTTTGTTATAACTGTAGCAAGTATCTATAGTTTTTAAATGAAATATAGAATCACGTACTACGAACAGAAAAGGTTATTATTAAGAAAGAAATTCTTACTATGAAGAATAAACATACTAACTCAAGAGAGACTTCTAGCAATTAATAATTCAAGGGTATATATAATTCACACATTTAGACACATATTATCACCTAAAACCTTCAACTCTCTGAGATGAAACTGTGAGTATTTTTTTTTTTTTTTCAAAAATTGTGTCATTCAAATATTTTGCAAAAATTCCGCGGAATTTTTGAGTGAAAATAAGTGTCACTTTTTGATGGAGCTCCTCGATGTTTCTCCTTTGGTTGATGATACATCTGCTACTACAACATATAACCACTGTAGTAAGTAGGCTTAAAAGCCATTTTAAGCACTCTGACTGATTATATGAAATTTTGCTGATATATTGGACTCAAAAATTTTCACCTTTTCACTGCATGGGTTTTACTTTTTTTTTCAGGTAATAATAAACTATTTAAACCTAGGTTTATCGAAGCTTCAGCAACCGTGCTTTTTCTTCTTTGCTTAGGTCTCAACAACTTACTTTGTCTTTATAATTATGAATTCTTCGCCTTCGTTACCTTCAACATTGAAACAGGAAGCTTGCATAACCAATGAAATAATTGATGCCAACCAAGTTAAGCGAGATTTGCACCCTCGAGTCATTTCAATGTTAGCCCTCGGAGGGACTATTGGAACGGGTCTTTTTATCAACACTTCGACTCCTTTATCCAGTGCAGGTCCAGTCAATTCCTTGATTGCTTATATTTTCATCGGGTCTATAGTGTATGGAGTGACGCAATCTTTGGGAGAAATGGCCACCTATATTCCTTGTTCTGGTTCCTTTATTGTTTACAATAAAAGAATGATTAGTTCCTCTTTCGCATTTGCCACTGGATATATGTATTGGTTTAATTGGGTGACGACTTTAGCGGTGGAGTTATCAGTGGTAGGCAAAGTTATTCAGTATTGGACTGATGCGGTGCCGATTTGGGCTTGGATTTTAATTTTTTGGATCATCTTGACAGTTGTAAATTTCTTCCCCGTGAAATACTATGGAGATATTGAATTTTATGTTGCTGGTGTTAAAGTATTGGCCATCATTGGATTTTTAATTTACGCTTTTTGTATGGTTTGTGGAGCTGGGAAAACAGGACCAATTGGTTTTAGATATTGGAGAAATCCTGGTCCTTGGGGTCCAGGTAAAACTGATACTAAAAGATTTTTGGGCTGGGTGGATTCTTTGATTAATGCAATTTTTACTTATCAAGGAACAGAATTAGTGGGCATTACGGCAGGAGAAGCAGCTAATCCTAGAAAAGCAGTTCCTAAAGCAATTAGAAGTGTATTTTATAGAATCATGATTTTTTATATTGGTTCCTTGCTTTTCCTTGGGTTGTTGGTTCCTTATAACGATAAACTTTTGTCATCTAAAGATAGTTTTATTTCTTCCTCTCCATTTGTGATTGCTATGATTAATTCCGGAACAAAAGTTTTACCAGATATTTTCAATGCCATTATTTTGACTACTATCATTTCAGCAGGAAATTCAAATATCTATGTTGGTTCACGAGCTCTCTATAGTCTTGGAAAAATTGGAATTGCTCCTAAAATTTTTACTAGAGTTAATTATGCCGGTGTTCCTTATTGGTCTGTGGTTGCTTCAACATTATTTGGGGCCCTTGGGTTCTTATCATGTACCACAAAAGGAGCTAATGCTTTCAATTGGTTAATTCAAATCAGTGCTGTAGCTGGTTTATTTGCTTGGTTAGGAATTTCAATATGTCATTTACGCTTTATGAAAGCCATTAAAATTCAAGGCTTATCGAGATCAGATCTTCCTTATAAAGCAACAGGAATGCCTTGGTTAGCTTATTATTCTGCTTTTTGGATATCTATTATAATTTTTATTCAAGGGTATGCTGTGTTCATGGACTTTAATGTGGAAACTTTTTTCATCAATTATATTTCGGTGATATTGTTTTTCGTTCTTTGGATTGGTCATCAAATATTGGTAAGGGATAGATTTTTCCTAAAATTAGAAGACGTCGATGTGGTTACTGGAGTGAGAGACAATTATGAAGATGAAAAATGGGAGGAAAAGAAAGAAAAGAAAAATATTTTCTTCAAAATTGTTGATATCTTTCTTTAGTAGTGTGTTGTTACTTTCATGGTTTTTGCATCGTTTTAATTTATATTTTTAGTTAGTTTCAGATTTTGAATGCACTGTAATTGTTAATATCAAAGATTTGTAAGTTAACTATACTAATATAAATAAAAGCAGAAACCAACTTTATGCATGCTGAGATATTCAGAAAGCAAAAAAATAAAAGGTCATGTGACCATAACTCGTGACCAATCTTGAATTAGCAAAACTCAAAAAATCAAAAAATGGCCCCCACACAACAAACCATCACCAATTAAAAAACTCAAATGTCAAGACCAAAGCCCTGGGAAGTCTCTTCAGGCACATCCGGAGCAGGTAAGCGTTTGGTCATTTTTCTCCCCTCTTTTTTATGAATATTTTAATTAACTCTTTTAGCCGCGTCAGGAGAAGCTCAAATCATGGATAGTATTTTGAATAATAACGATAACACTTCAATAGTGCCCCCTCCCAAACCAGAATCTCTCTCTTTAGATAATAATGCTGGCTCTGCCGACATCGGCAACAGTCTTGGCACTGGATACCTGGGATATGGCTCAGGAATGGGTGGTCGTTATGGAAGCTCGATGTATGGGTCTTCAATGTATGGTGGCTTAGGAGGTTATGGTGGTTATGGAGGCCTAGGAGGTTTAGGAAGTCTAGGGGGATATGGGGGATATGGTAACTACGGGATGATGGGAATGAATAATGGCCCTATGCAAAATAGTGGGATTGCTAGCAGCACCCAGGCCACTTTCCAATTGATTGAAAGTTTGATTGGAGCCGTTGGGGGATTTGCTCAAATGTTGGAAGCCACTTATATGGCCACTCAATCGTCATTTTTCACCATGGTCAGTGTGGGAGAACAATTTGGCAATTTGAAAAATGCGTTAGGATCAGTGTTTGGAATTTTTGCATTGGTCAAATATTTAAAAAAATTGTTGCTAAAAATCACCGGTTTAAGAGTTTTCAAAGAGAAAATTAAGTTCAATACAGATGAATTTCAGGAATTTTCTGCTAACGGAGGCGCTGTTAATAAAAGTAAAACACCAAAGATTTCTCTTAAACCCTTACTAATCTTTTTAGCAGCTGTCTTTGGGGTTCCTTATTTGCTCAATAAACTAGTCAAAGCTTTGGCCCAACAACAACAACATCAACAACAACAGCAACTTAATGGACATTTCCCAAGAATGCAACCACAACAACAACAAATTTCTGGACAAGCTAATATTGATCCAAAAACCATTGAGTTTTGCAGAGCATTATATGATTTCAATCCAGAAGATCCACAAGTTGAATTAGAACTTAAGCAAGGAAGCCTTTATGCAATTTTATCAAAAAAAGATGGATTTGGAAAAGATTCTCAATGGTGGAAATGTAGATCTAGAGATGGGAAAATTGGTTATGTTCCTTCTAACTATTTGGAAGTTATTAAACGTTCCAACCTTGAGAATAAACTCGAAAAGTCAGTCAAGAATGCTCATAAGACTAAGAATTAGGTTGTTTGTTTTTTCCCTGTTATTTGTTTTTATTTATAAATGTGTTACTTGGTTATTTTGTTTTGCTTTCCTACATTGTTATTTATATCTATTTAAATGTATTTCAAATAATATTAACATGCGTATTTCATAATGGTTTCACTGATACTTCACCTTCAACAGGTTGGATTGAAGTGATTCTAACCTTTAAATTGATTTTATTGATAGAATCACCAGTAAATTCAAAATGTGGAATATAGTTTAATTCCAAATGAGCAAGGATTTGATTTTCTTTGAGCATTCCATAAATTTTTTCATTTACTCTATCCAAAAAGATACCGGTAAAGGTAAAAGAATTTTTTGGAGAATCATAATTGACATTAATTAATGATTCCATGTTTTGTTCATCATATGAATCACCATTGAAATTTCTAATAATATCCACAAGTCTCCAATAATATTCAGTATTTTGCTGAATTTTCTTGAAAAAAAAAGTTTGATATTCAACATAAATTGCAATTGCATCCATTATTTCTTTAGAAATCAAAGGAGTTCTATTAATTAGGAAGTTATGTATTTGCCAATGACTAATCAAGTCACCATATCTTCTCAAAGGTGAAGTACTAGGAGCATAATTTTTAACTCCCAAAAATGAATGGCTCGAAGTAATTGAAGAAATCTGTCCATTATAAGAAACTGCCATAATAAATGCCATGTCTTCAAAACCAATACCTTTGCCCGTTTCAAAATATTTTTTGACTAACTTTTCATATTTATCACAAATGTATTCTGATTTGGGTGTGAGACTATTGTTCTCTTTCAAATACTTTGAAGCTTTATAGCCCAGAATATTTGGTAGCACCCTGTAAAGTCCAGGAATGTTATTAGACTTTAAAAAGCTTCCAGCAATACAATTAGCTTTAATCATTAGCTCAGAAACCAATTCCTGAGATTCACTATAGCTGTTGGTTGAATAATCTGAGGTAATAATATCATTATTATTATGATCTTTCGATTTTTTTACTTTGACTGAATTTTGTTGAAAAATTAATCCCCCATTTTTGACTCTTTGGGTTTTAAGTTCTTTGGCCACTTCAAGTAAAGACATTAATTCGTCATTAAATTTTGCGGATTTATCATTTAAAGTTTTATTCACTTTATCGTAAGTTAAACCTTTTGGAAAATTTTTAACAAAACCTCCAACAACTTCACCTTTATCAAGAATTTTTTTATTAGTAGAGTCGTAATGGAAGCTATAACTAATGGTTCTTGTAAGTTTTCCGTCAATGCCTAAACCCGCTATTTTAGAAATCACGGGTGGCAACATGGGAAGAACAATTTCTGGTAAATATAAAGTGGTTGCTTTTTTTAGAGCAATATTTGCAATATGAGAGTTGTGTTTGAAGTAAGATCCAGGATCCGCAATATGAATGGTGATTTTCCAAATGTCTTGATTTTTTTCAATACTAATTCCATCATCAATTTCATGAGCATCTTCAGAATCAATACAAAATACAGGAACATTCCCAAAATTAATCCTTTGATCTTTTAATGGATCATCAAAGGTTCCAGTATCTGGGTTTCTCAAATCATTCTCAGAGAGGTTTTCATAGTATACTTCATCAAAATCATCTTTATTTAATCCATGAATATATTTATTTGATAAAATTGGGTTTTTTGAGATTAGTAATTGGGTTTCATCATTGACATCTTTTTTAATTTCTCCTAATTTATCAAGTAATACGAATGCACATGTTCTATTCAATAATGGAACATCGGCTAATAACGAAACTTTTCTCATAACATAGAAAACAAAGGATAATTGATCATTATCTAAAAATGATCCTGCAGCATAGTCTTTGAGTAAACCAATCATTTTATCATAATAAGCAGGAGGTACAATCATTGCTTTAACTTCTTTGTTTTCATTATTTAAATATTTGTTCATGTGTAAAATAAAATCATCAACATTATCTTTCCAATCTTCATTCGAAACTAAAGCGGTTGGATCTTCTTTAACTTGAACCACAATGAGATTTCTCAGAACAGGATTAATACTAAATTGTGTAATTTCCCATAAATTTCTTTCAGTATGAATTGCCAAAAACACTCCAAAAAGTTTATAAGGAGTTGGATTTATATCTAAAGAATATTCCTTTCTTTCAAAATCAAATGGAGTTCCTAAATTGACTCCCAAACTCTTAAAATCAAACAAAGTTTCTTTTTTTATGGCATTATAAGCTAATTCATGACCTGGGTAAACAAATAATGGATTTTCATCAGATAAATTTTCTTCGTCATTTTTAGAAACTCTCTCAATAATATTTAATAATTCAAATATTGTAATTCTTTTGATATTAGAAGCCGTTAAAACTTTATTGACGATCCTCAAAGATGGTAAGGCACTAGTATTACTGTATGCAATTGCCTTTAAATGAATATCACTTAACACCTTAAAAATATGTTTTCTAGCTCCTTTGTAAATTTCCAAAACTTCTTCTTTACCATAAATAGTATAACTCATTTTACCTGTCAATTCGTTTTCTTTTTTAATTACTGCTTTTTCAATATAATCTCTAGAGAAGATTTTCGGTAATCTAAAGCTAAACAGATTTCTTCCATTTTGACTTATAACTCCTTTATCATTCATTACAACGTAACCATACTCTGCTCCCACGACAGTCGGAACTTTTAAAATCACAGCTAACTCTCCCTTCAAAACACTACCATATTCAACACCATCAGAGAAAAATACCACATCACCAACTTTTGGAGGGGCATATATATAATCATATAAAGACCAATAAGAGTTTTTCTCTCCATTTATATATTTTCCGGCCTTTTCATAATATTCTTTATCTGGAATTGAGATGCTTTCTAAATATCTTTGCTGAGATTCTTCTACAATCTCAGTCAATGGTTTCAAATCAATATTTTCTAAATCTTGCTGTAATTTAGAAATATCAGCCCTTTTCTTAAATCGTAGAACATTTCTTGCCTGCTTTTTTGACGGTTTAGCCTTTGCCAAATGACTATTCCAGGAGAATTTTCTGATGAACAATACTGCGTCACATCGTAGATATGAATTACCGGTCCTGCATGCCCAGGATCTCAACATTTTATGGTTTTTCATCTAACTTTGTTAATTTAGATGAGTTGAAAAACTTCTGTAAAAAAAATATTTTGACTTGGCTCATAACATACTTGCATATACTTACACCTTTTTGCATTATAACAGAACAGAGCGTCCGCGCTTGCCGTATAGGAAGATAGTGCAGGTGATCCTACTACTCACCATTTTCATTCAATTTACTATTCAATACCAGCTATTTCTGATAATTTACTAGTTGGAAAAGGTAAAAAATAAAATTTTAAGCAGACCCAAACATTGGATCTGGGTAAAAAATTAGTTTAACGTGAGTTTTACAATCAAGTTGACAGTTTCTCAGATAAAATTGAGGTGTGCAGTTTCTTTGTAAAAATCACCTAAGCTATTTCTTTAGGTGGCTTTGGTTCTCAAGAATATCTAAAAGTCTAACAAATGATTTCAGAGCTTTTCGGAAAACCTTTTGAGACTAAAATACTCAATTTTAGCTTTAAAAGTGTGAAACTGTGCATTACCATTCTATAAAGTGTTGTTGGCCCGATTGTACGTCGCGGCAAACAACTCCGGCGATCCGCACACTGAAAAACCATTCAATTCTGAGTTTGATTTGTCTCTAGAATCACTCCAATTAAAGAATCAAAACAAAAACGATGTTTCGTCATAATCTACGATCTACTAGACTTTACTCGTCAGGACACGGGATCTTTGAGCCAAATCTCAGTGTCTTACCCAAAAAAAAACTCAATTCTGCGTTACCTACCCATGAATTATTACAAAAATTGAATTATGTTAAACAACCTAGTGCCGGATTAGTTCACTGGCTTCCCTTAGGAATCAAGACTATTGATAAGATTAACCGTGTGATTCGTGAGAGAATGGATGAAGTGGGATTTACAGAAGTGGCATTGTCATCATTATCCCCTGCTCAACTTTGGCAAAAAACTGGTAGATGGAATAATGCTGAATTATTTAAATTAAAGGGCAATTCCGGTGAAGTTTGTCTTGTGGCTACTTGCGAAGAAGAAGTTACTGAGTTGGTTAATAAGTCTACACAATCTTATAAACAATTACCTGTGAAATTATATCAAATAACTAGAAAATATCGTGATGAAAAAAGACCAAGATTTGGATTATTAAGAGGAAGAGAATTTTTAATGAAAGATGGCTATTCATTTGATATTGATACCAAATCGGCAATTAAAACTTACAATCTGGTTAATGGAGCATATAAGAAGATTTTCGAAGATTTAAAAGTTCCATATTTATCAGCTTCTGCTGATTCTGGTGAAATTGGAGGAAATACGAGTCTTGAATGGCATTTTGTTCACGAAACTGGAGAAGATACTTTAATGAAATGTAATGAGTGTGGCGATGTTAGCAATGTGGAGAAGACACTTAGTTATCCAACAAAAGAAACCCCACTGGCTAAAGTTGCCAAAGTTAAGTATTTTACTACCCTTGATAATTCTACATTTATTGCTGCTTATTACCCAGAAGATCGTCAGTTACTACCAGGTTTGATTAAACAAGAAATCGAAGATATAGACTTGGCAAATGGCAAACTTACTAATGAAGAAGTGGTGGAAAGATTTTTGAATTCTGATGAAGAAGATTCAGAAATTGCTGTTAAACAAATTATTAGAGTAATTGATCCACGAGTTACATCTGAAACAGATTTACCTGATTTCCCATCAAATGTCAAGTTTCAAAGAAACAACTTTACTTCTTTCACAGACTTATCAATCGTGGAGGCAAAATCAGGAGAAATTTGCGGAGAATGTCATAGAGGAACTCTTGAAGCTCTGAGAGCCATTGAAATTGGTCATACATTTTATTTAGGTAAAAGATATTCTACCCCAATGGAAGCTGGAGTGGTGGACAAAGATCAGCAGTTCCAGTTATTTGAAATGGGATGTTATGGAATTGGGGTTAGCAGATTGTTAGCAGCAATGGCTGAAATTCTAAAAGATGAAAAAGGATTAGTTTGGCCAGCTAAAGTTGCTCCGTATGAAGTAACTTTAATCTATAATGAAGATAAAGAGATTGAAAAAATCAAAGAAGATTTGAAAGAGTATAGAATTGATTATAGAATTGATAATAATGCCACTCAATTCATTCCCGATAGAATTAGAACTAGTGCTGCCATCGGTATTCCTTTAACATTGATTATTGGTGGTAAAGCGGCTCCAAAAATCGAAATCGAAGTTCGTAGTAGAAAACTAAGTTCAGAAAAGTCATTTGAAAGTAAGTTTGAAGAACTAAAAGATACTTACGGTTGGGAATGGTTTGTTGATAAAAAAGGAAATGAAAAACATTTGGTCGATCCAGAAAATGTTGTCAAGGTGGTCAAAATATTACTAAAAGATTTGTAATTACATAAACATAATGAGAAGATAATTGTACATAATTAGAGTCGTTAATTATTAATAAATAAACATGATAAATGAAAAGCCAAAAAAAAAAATAGAAAATAACAAAAGCTGTAAGAAATCATAGGATCCATCTATTATAATCATCTTCTTTGCTTTTTCAGGAATGAACTGAATTTGATTTGCTATGGTAAACCATCAATTTTTTTAATTGGCGATTAATTTTCCAGTGATTTTGGCAATAACATGTAAAGCAATAACAGAGAAGATAAATCCAACCGATAAGAATAACACTACTAAAGGATCAACACTAAGTCCATCAGCTTCATCAGAGAATAATTTCAACATGGCACTAGATGATCCATTACCTCCAGCAGCTCTGGCAGAATTTGGAGCTGAAGAAGAGGCCTTTTCTTTGGCATTACGACGTTTGGCTAAGGTTCTGGCACCACCTGGGACAGCTGAAGAAGACTGGCAAGGTGTTAGTAACAATAATAGAATGGTCGGAAGATCGGAAGACGCCACAACTTACCATTATTGAGATGGGATGGAAATATGGGGATTAAAAGTTGTCAAAGAGAATTTTGGTGATTTTGAACACATTTTCCATTGAGGAAAATGGCGATTTGTTGGAAATCACCCGTGCACCACAAGAAAGGCCAAACACCCACACATCAAATATTGTTTTAGTGAATGAAAAACTTCTTTTGAAGACATTTGTCGTTGAAAAAGAATTTCAATATGACTTCTTCGTCTATTTTTTGTTATCAAAAATCTATTACTATACTTGTTTTTTTGATTAACTCAAGTGGAGTAGTGGTGTCAGATAATAAAAACAAAATTCTTCTTTCATGAAATTCGACAAAAATTGCTCTCAGCAGTCTTGTTTGTTTAGTATTTTTTGAATGTTAAACCATTATACTTTAGTTTATAACATTATAACGGTAGTAACATAGTTTTTATAATCATTATTTGCAAATTTCGCAGCCGCGCCGGAGAGCCGGTACAGGCAGAAGACGCGATCCGCAGCGAGTCTTTGAAACTTCAAGTTCAAAAACAAATTGTTTTTCAAACAAACACAAACATTGCAATTGAACCGAGGAGTTCCCCTATTTTTCATTCGCTTATACAATGACAGAGTCACCGCCAGTGAAGGCTGAACCCTCTGTGGCTGAAAAGAGAAACTTTGACGAAATGAATAAAGAAGATGGATATAAAGCAGAAGGTGACAAACAAGAAGAACCTAATAAAGTTGCTTTGAACAAACCAGAAGAACCAGTGGTAAAAACTTACGGGATCAGTAAAATTAAATATCCTCAGAATTCTATTATTGTGCCAACTAGAAAGCCAAATTTACGTTATATTCCTTTAAAAACTGGATTATGCTATGATGTTAGAATGAGATATCATGCCAAAATTTACACTTCATATTACGAATATATTGATCCACATCCCGAAGATCCCAGAAGAATTTATAGAATTTATAAAATTTTAGCAGAAGAAGGGTTAATCAATGATCCCACTTTGTCTGGATCGGATGATATTGGAGACTTGATGGTGAAAATTCCTGTTAGAGAAGCAAGTGAAGAAGAGATATTGGAAGTTCATACGAAAGAACATTTGAATTTCTTGAAGGAAACTACCTCAATGACAAAAGAGCAATTATTAAAAATCACAGAGACGGGGGATTCAGTTTATTTCAATCATGATTCATTCTTTTGTGCAAAACTTTCTTGTGGTGGGGTTATTGAAGCTTGCAAAGCAGTTGTTGAAGGCAAAGTTAAAAATTCATTTGCCATTGTTAGACCTCCTGGACATCATTCTGAACCGGAAGCTCCTGGTGGATTTTGTTTGTTTTCAAATGTCGCTGTGGCTGCTAAAAATATTTTGAAAAACTATAGTGAAAGTGTTAGAAAAATCGTGATTCTTGATTGGGATGTTCATCATGGAAACGGAACCCAAAAATGTTTTTATGACGACCCAAGAGTTTTATATATATCTTTACATCGTTTTGAATTAGGAAAATATTATCCTGGTACCCCTGCTGGTGATTACAATCAGGTTGGGGATGGTCCTGGAAAAGGTTTCAACGTTAATATTCCATGGCCGGTTGGAGGAATGTCAGATGCTGATTATATTTACGCTTTTAATAATGTGATTATTCCAATTTGTATGGAGTTCAACCCTGATTTGGTTTTAGTGTCTTCAGGGTTTGATGCTGCAGATGGTGATATGATTGGTCAATGCCATGTTAGTCCAGGATGTTATGGTCATATGGTTAATTTACTAAAAAACCTAGCTAAAGGTCATATATGTGTTGCATTAGAAGGAGGTTATAATTTGGACAGTATTAGTATTAGTGCATTGGCAGTTGCAAAAGCATTGTTAGGTGAGCCCCCAGAAGAACTAAAGACTCATATTCCCAGTGCTGCTGCCATTGAAACCATTTATAAAGTTAGAGAAATGCAGAGTAGATTTTGGAAATCAATGAGACCAGGGTTTGGATTAATAAGCGATAATAATATTGTTGATTTGACTAAAAAACCAGAAGTAGCTAATAATAAAAATGAAGAGGAAAAAGATAATAATACTTCTACTACAAGTGCAACAAACACTATCAAAAATAGCGTTCATCTTTCTGATACCATAAGATTACATCAAGCTACTAAGTTGAAAGAAAAATATGGTTTAATGAACTTACCAATGCTATTGAATGATTTGACTACTAATGATTCTAATTCTAATGATAGTAAGTTCTCCAGTTTGTATGCTAACTCTCCAAGCTTTGATAATCAATTACTTGCTACTTCTAATATTTTCCAACAAGAAACCATTTGCATATTTGTTCATGATCCATTTGAGATTTTTGGACATATTGATCCAGTTCAAGGTAGCTTTGAACCATTTTCTTCAGTTTATATCGACCCAACTGATAAGTTAATTAATTGGTGTATTAATGAAAAGAAGTTTGGATTAATTGATGTTTCGATTCCTATTTCTATCAGTAATAGTAATAATAAGACCACAGGAGGAGAATCCGATAAAAAGAATGAAAAGAGTGAAGATGAATCAAAAAATGGAGAAAAGCTAGAAAGTAGCGAACCCAGTGATCATGAAAATGGATCAAGTAAAAAAAGTACTCATAGCAATAACGGTAATACAGATGAATATAATAATGTATTATATTCTCAAGAATTATTGCTTTATCTTTGGGATAATTATCTTAAATTTTTTATTAATTTGAAAAATATTATTTTTATTGGGGTTGGGGATTCATATAATGGAATTGTTTATCTTCTTGGCCATAGACAAGTGATAAATGTTAATTTTGAAGCTGAAGAACAGCGCCGCGAAGAAGAAGGCCTTTCTTCATCTTCATCGTCCACCCAACTAACAACTGATCAATTACTTAATCTCAACAAAGGTAGAATTGAAAGATCATGTCTGATCAACTTTCTATCTAGTACTAACCAGATTCGTCCAATGGCTCCATTAGTTGATGAAAATCTTGGAGATTGGTATTACAAAAATAGCTTGGTTTTTACATCGAGCAAACATCCAATTTGGGACAATTTCGATAACTATTCTAAAAGACCTAGAAAGAAACTTGGTAGAGTTTTAAAGAGTTCAAAAGCTGAAAACTTGTACGACGTCTTTGAAGAAAATTATGATGAAGCTTTAGATTTTATTCTTGATACTTTAGAGGAGTTTGAGAGTGACGATGATGATGACGATGATGATGATGATGATGATGATGATGAAGAAGATTAATCATTTATAGTATATTTTAATGTTATTTTTTTTTTGTGTTATTCTACAAGATGTGTTGTTACTATTTATTATAAAAAGTTGTATATTATTGAATTATTCTGAGTAACTTGTGTTCCCAAAATGTAACTTAATTGAAGTCTCTCCATACCTGAACAAATAAACCTCTTCTTTGAGAAAATGAAAGTTTGACGTCAAAAAGAATTCAATAATTACATTTCGGACCATTCATTGATAAAATCTTGTAATTGGTTTTCAGTAAAATCAATCCACATTCCTCTTCCTTCCTGATCAGTTAGAAACAAGTCATTTAACAAACGGTCATTGGCAAACTCAAGATTCTTATCCCATTGAACATTTTCCATAATAAAAGAATCAGTAGTTTGTAGTTCTGTGCCCTTCAATAAAGAGGATTTAGTATCGTTTCTGACACTAGAATAATCATTGAATTGAAAATCATCTAAAAATTTCAAATTATTAATATTATTTTGATTGTTGACATTCTTTAGAATTGCAATGATTCCAACATCATTTAGAAAATCCTCGACAATTTTTAAAATTCTTTTATTACTTTCTCCCACCACAAGTTTATTGCTATTGATAGCAATTCTCAACTTTTGAATCTGATTTAAAACTTTTTTGAAATCAATATTGTTGTTATTTAGTAATTGGACCTTCAAATTATAATCACTATTAATTAATTTAAAAGCTTTAATCATGAATAGAACTAATACCAAGACCATTATAGTAACATAAGCATAAAATAAATCAGAAAACAAATTTCCTTCTAGAATATCTAATTCATAATATTTGAAAATCATATTGCTCAACTCAATTGAGCTCAAAATACCATTTGATAAGATCATAATAATGGAAGAGTTAATTTTGACTAACAAATTTGGTTCAACTACCAAAATATTGACAGTATATGAAATAAAAGGTAGCGACATTATAATCATATTAAAATGATATCTCAAAGTCAAATCCAACTTATACCTTTCGATATTCTTATTATTGTTACTCAATAAACTCTGTTCAAAATTTAATTTTTCAGCTATCAAGTTTTTTTTAAACTCTTTCAAATTGTTTAGGATTTTCAAAGTTTTATTGATGATTTTAGAATTAAACGGAGAAAGTAACTTATTATTATCATAAATTAGACCCCTCACTTCAATAATTTCATTTAATAACCTTGATAACTTTATAATTTGTAAAAAATAAGGTAAAAAATCTTCTTTCCCAGTTTTGATATATAAATCAGTTGGTTTACCAATATTAATATCCTTATTTAATAAACTTCTTGGTCTACCAAAAGAAGAGCTCATGTCAGTTTCAAAAATATATAAGGACCACCAAATTTGCTTTCTCAAACTGATGGGTCTTTTATATTTTAAATATAAAACTCCAATATCTCGGTGCAATCCAAGAGAAATTGCTTGACGACAAGCAATGCCAATTAAAATCCAGGCAGAATTCTTATTTTTCCCAGAAAATAAGTAGATGGATAATAAATAGAGAATTCTAATTCCAGAAAGTGAAGGCCTTAAAATAACTTTTGAGAACCCTAATATTATAAATTCAACCAACTTTTCAATTAGTTGATCATTTAATTCTGCATTTGGATGATTTTTGAAAATCGCTCCTAAGATCCAAACTAAATAGATGTTAAAGGTCCAAAGACTTGAGAACTTTCTAAACTTTTTGATTTCTATATACTTTTCTTTCAAAGGCATCTTTTTATTCTTCTCATTAAAGATAGTTAGTTCATAAACCTCCTGCCAAAATTTTTCGTATTTTTCCCTGAATACATCCTCACTATAGATGAAATAATACGGATGGATTTTATCAAAAAATATATCGACATAAAAATCAACTTCATCTTTATTAACAAATTTTTTGATCGGCGATTTTAACCACAATGGTATAAAATCCAGAGACATTGTCAAAATTGGAACTTCTCCAATGGTTAAATCATTATTAAACATTTGATCCTCCTCAATGATTTCCTTATTATAAGTATGAACATGATTATCGAAAGTTAGTTTTGTTTTTTGAGAGTTTTTTAAAACAAAACTACACAATCCATTGAATAAAGCAAAAGTACTAGCATAACCTATATAATGTGATTTCCCTTCCGTATCACTGACTAATCGTTCAACTGCATAGTCATTGATCTTAGGAGAATCAATATCGTTATTGATGTTACTGGTGTATTCAATTAGTTCATCTAAATTTGAAGTATCTAAATCTGGTAATAAATCATTAACAATTGTTTCCAATAAATCGGTCTTCAATCGATCACTGTACTTGGTGATGGGTTCTTTGAAGTTCGTCAGACAGTCAATCTTTAGTCTTTGACAACTTTGACATTTCATAGAAATATCTTGTGTCAAATTTTGGTTATTATCGAATCTTTCACATTTGATTTTTCTCTTTTTGCAATGATCACAACTGGATTTGGCTCTTTTTCTGCAAGCTTCTGGCACTCTTCGTCTTTTGGGTTCCAGCATTGTTATGAGATGACCATTGTTGATTACGAGTATTGTGAACAATGGATGGTTCCTAAATGTTCAATATGATTTGTATTTTGGATTTTGCTTTAAAAAGGAAATTTCCAACATAATTAGGAGTAAACCCTAACACCAGCTATCCGGAGATAAAACCGCTGAATTAAATGACTTTCCTACAAAAAGAATCTAAAAAACTCGGAGAGAATAAGAAAAAAGGAGGAATTACTATAGTTACAAAAGAAAGTTTTGTCAAAATACAAGTAATTGATGCAAAGTGAGAGCAAACTTAATGAAACACCCAGACATACTGTCTGATGTCCGGGTGTGTAGAGGGAAATGTCAAAATTCACAAAGACAAAGCAAACAGAACAAATGAAACAAGAAAACAAACCCATCAAAACCAACAAAACCACCAAAACCACCAATCAATGTGGGAAAACATCTTTTTGGGAGTGTACGTGAGTCTTGTGGGCCTCGTATTTCTCGCCTTTGGGTCTGTGGTCTGGTTGTTTGTGCCTGGTTTTGTTTATATCTCTTCTATCTCCTTCAAATCACACAAGATTGACAGTTTCCGATTTTATCTTAATATGTTCAGTAGAAATCACAAACTATTAGTCTTCACTTTGACCGGAATCGAGATCAATTTTTATTTGAAGACTATTATGGGTAAAAATAAACCACAGGAAAAAAATCGTTCGACAAATACCAGTAAATCTCTTCTAAGGTTGATCCTATCGTGGTTACCAGGGCTATCATTATATTTAAGAAACGTCAAGATCATCATCCATAATGAAGATAACAACGAAAACATTTTGCTATCAATTGGTCAAGTCAAATTCAATACGGGCAGCAAAATAAATCATCACAATGATTGGGACTTACATAACTATATTGTGATTACCAGCGTGGATATTCATTCTTCTTCCATAAAAAATCAAATTTCAATTATCAAAAATATTTCTTTTGAGGCTAACTATAAAGTTAATCAAGAATTAGCCTTATCAAACTTGAACTTAAATGTTAGCACTTATGAAATCTACTTACCAATTCAAAATATTTTTGAGATCTTTATGAACTTTGATCCTATCTTGCCAAACAATCCACAAGCTGAAAACTTCCAGTTACTTGATTCAGAGGATATTAAAAAGCTATCTCAGAACAATAATGAGATTTTGGATGAATTTATTGATAAATTTGTTACCAAATTGGAGAATCTTACCAATATTTTCAATATGATTGAAGAAATTAATGTCAATATAACTAATATAAGTATAGGTAAAGTTTACCTATACATGTGCTTTTTAAACTCACATAACTATGAAGAACTTTTTAAAAGTTTCCAAAATTATAAGTTTTTGAGTCAATTATTTTTCCAATTGAGATTAAGTAAACTTGGGTTCACTTTTAACAGACTTGATCGCAAATCTCCTGGTTATGAACTACTGTTTGCTATCAACGATACCCCAATTCAATATGTTTCTTCATTGATGAATTTACAAGTTTTCATGCATTGTCAACAAGAAAATGATTTAGTGACCAGTTTACAAATTTTTCAAGTTCCAAATTTGAATTTATCGGCTCAAACCAATGCAGCTTATCAGACTTTGAGAGTATTTTTGAAAAATAAAAAATTAACCTCTGCGGTAGTTAGGGTGTCAAGTCATATTTCTTCGCCAACTTTTGAATTGGAATCTAATTATATTGGTGTTTTGATGAGAAATTTTAATCGAGTAAAATATTTTTGTAAAAAAAATATTTCCAACATTAAACTAAAAATGAAAGGTTCAAATGAAACAATCTTGAGGTTTTTTCATGCTTCAGTTTCTAGGTTTAGTCCATTGACTTTCTTTAAAATTACTATTGAAGATACTATGTTTATTATAAAACATCAAGATGAAAAAATTCTTAGAACGGTTTCTGCAAATATCAACTTCATAACATTTGAAATTACTACGAAGAAGAAAGCTTATAATCATAATAGACATATCATTCAAACTTCGGCTTTTCTAAAAACTAGAATTCTGGGAGTATCAGTAACTTACCAACAGAGATTAAGACCTCAGGATGATTATGAAACTTTGAGTCCCGACTATGATGATGAAACAGATGAGGAATATCATGGTGGTAACGTTGAAGAAGATAATGATGATGACGATAATGATTTGGTTAAAGTTAATGAGGAAATTTTCATTTTAGAATTTGGAGCGTTTCAAATAACACTAGCAGAATTGCCTAATTGTGTGGCCAGCTCGCAATTAACTTTGGAGACTTTATATTGTGATCTTTCGAACATTTTAGTTTTATCTGGATTATCAAGAATTCTTGAAGATGTTCATTCAACTACTCATTATGACTATTTCGATGAGAATGACAAGATCCTTAATAGTTTCATAACCGATGATGACAATGATAAATTAGTTCCTCCTTTAGAAAATAAACTCAAGAAAAAGTTAAAAGCTCAAAAGAGAGTTTTTGAAAAACATATTTTTTCTTCTTTGCCTGAATGGTTCAAAGATTTCAAAGTTTCCAGTACTAACATGATTTGTATATTAGGCTCTAGATCAGTTTTGATTCCTCCTGAAATATTGAAATTATCCAAAATGACCTCAAAAAATGAAACTATCAAAGGAAACTTGAGAAAAGCTATTTTTAAAATAGAATCATTGACTTTCACTTTTGGTCATCCTAAAGAAAGTTTCAAGAATATCAATGGTTCGACCATGTTATCATCTTCCAGTCTGGCTGGAAGCAGTAGTAATAATAATTTTGATAACGGATCAGTTAGCAATGATGAATCATTTATTGAAAGTTATTGGGATGGTGATTTAGAAATTAAAGGAATTAAATTGGATATTGCAGCAGCTGATCCAAGACTTTACTATAATAATTCAAGACGTAATTCCAAATCAAAAATTGTCAGCATAAATTTTTTGAAAATTCCAGGTATTAGTTTAAAAATTAGTTCAATCAAAAATTCAAACGATCTCGAAGAAATTTTATTAACAGGTGATATTCCAAATGTGAATTTAGTTTATTCCGTTTTTGCTCATTTCATCATCATTTCTGCATTTTTCTTGATCAAAAATTCAATTTTTTCATATCGTTCACAACATCTTCATAAGACCAAAAAGTTGAAGCCCCAAAGTAACCAATTCAAATTATCAGAAGTTTTGAAAACTGATATCAGTATTGGTTATATCGATTCTACTATTCATTTTCCTAAAAGTTTGAAAATGAAGATCCAATTATTGGATTTGAAGTTAAATTCTTCATTAAGCGATTCACTTATTTTAAACAGTCAATTGTTTAGAATTTGCGTTCAATCTCCTACTTTGGAAAATATTTGGGAAAAATTATTAATTATCAATGAAATTAACATCAGTATTGATCTCAATAATTTGCTAAACTTTTTGAAGTTAAACAAAATTGGTGATAATTTAGCTATAAATGATCTACTAGTTGGAGATATTAGCTTTTTATCATCAAGATTATCCATTCCTTTCAAATTTATAATTCATCAAATATTCGATAACTTTGGCTTAATGAAAAAAATTTTCAAACAATTGGGTTATTCATTTAAAAACAATTCATCGGAAAATATCTTGAAACCTTCCTTCACCAAACCCACTATTTTACCAAGATTTCAAGTTAATGGTGGGAAGTTCTTATTTAATATGGATGATGATCCCTTTGAAAGTCAATTGAATGTCATATATCAAACTGGATTGAATGAAAATAGAGAAAGATTTTCGAAAATTGAGTATTTCATTGAAAGTTTGAATTTAAACGGGAATAATAGTTACCAATATAATTTAGATAATACTTTGGGTTTTATTATCACTGATCAAATCAATCAATCTAATTATACTTATGAGAATAATAAAATTCATAAAAATGGTATTGAAATTATTCATGATGATGAATTATTAAATATTTTTCAGAAATATGAGTTGTTGCAAAGAAATTTTGGCAAATCATGGGTTAATAGAATTTCAAACTTTCGTGACAAATTTAATGAAGAAATTAACAATAATTCATCTTATTTGTGGAAATTTAACTCAATCAACAATAATTATCCAAAAAATTTTAACAAAAAAGTTTGGGATGGAATATTTGGTCCACCATTGATGAGCTTAATGATCGAAGATTTGAATTTGATTGTTAATTCGGTAGATTTTGAGTTAGAGAAATTATCACAATATTTATTTGAAGTTGGAAAAGGTTTACCTAAAGACTCAAAACATCAAACTTTGATTCCTATCAATTTGAATTTAACTTTCCAAGAATTAAGATGTCATTTAAGAGATTATCCTTTACCATTGGTTTATATTCCTTCAGATATTGATCCAAAGGTTAGATCAGGTTTAAGAGGTAATGTTATCATACTGGAACCATTTTCCGATAATCCAGAAAATATCAATTATATTTTTATTCCGTTGATTCCATTATACGAAGAAAGTGATCCTTATTATTCTTTGACTATTCCTAAAAGTTTAGCTTCGGTTAAAACTTATTTGAATCTCGAAATTTTTGTTAATACTAAAAAATCCTCCAGGTTTACTTGGGGAGCTTCATTGCAGCCAGCAATTCAACAAGTCATGTTGAACTTTGATGGTTTTACTAAACCTCCATTGGATCCATCTGATAAAATTGGATTTTGGGATAAATTAAGATTTAGTATCCATGGAGCGTTTAAATGTAAATTTAATGCTTTAGATATCATTTTTAAAGGGGGTAGAGATCCTTACAAGATTTTAAATCATAATGCTGGGTTTATGTTATCCTTTTCTAATGATGTTAATTTGAACATTAATGAAAATCATAATCCAAAAGAGTTCATAATGGTCAACTCAAAAAAAATTAGATGGGTTGCTCCAAATCATATTGCTGAGCCATTATTAATTTGGTCAAGAAACTCACAAGATTCCATTTATTTACCAAGTTTAGAAAATGCCAATACTTATACTTTGTTTAATTATTATTTAAATGATCAAAATAATATGTCAAAAAAAATAATTAATGAAGTTATTCCAGAATTTTATGAAAAAATCGTGGTTAATTTATCTGGTGAAGTTTTGTTTAAATTTGGAATTCTATTTGAAAGATCATTGAATGACCATGAAAAAACCAATGAATTTATTCCTCATTATAATGTCAGTTTAGTAAATCCAAAGTTTGTTAATGATATTTCCAATCATGATTCTTATAAAGGTTTTAGAAGTCATTTTATTCATATGGCTTTCTCATTAACATCCAAGGAAAATAAAAATGCTTATAATACGGTCCATTTGTCTCCAGGAATGTTTTCTTCTTTTTTCAAATGGTGGAAGTTATTTAGTGGGAATATGTCATTACCAATTCGTCATGGGAAAATATTTGGACCAGCTAAAGCCAGTAAGAAGTTTAGTCAATTTTTGTCAACCATAAAGTATCAATTCTTGCTATCTCCAGTTTATGCTTGTCATGTTTATAGAGATTCTATGAACAATTCTTTTAATCTGAGATCTTTGGATGAAAATGACTCAAGTTTGATTGATATCAATTCGGAATTTAACTCTTTGGGTCTAAAAGCAAAATTTGATCATTTTAGAGTTGATTTACATCAAGAAAAACAAAAGACTATTATTCATAAAGAATTTTTAGAAACCACTAAAAAGGTAATGAAAATGAAATTCATAATTGGGGAAGTTGACGTTGAAACCGTTGACATTAGATTAGTTAATGCAAAATTCAATGAGAATAAAGAAAAAGAAGAAGAATTTAAAGTTAAAATCAAAAATTTTGATGAAGATTTATCATGGTTTGATATTAATGATTTTGAAGAAATAGGGCTCTCTAGTGTTAAAGGATCAAACCCTTTGGTTGAATTTTCCCCATTGATGTTTAGTCCGAGAATGACTTATTTTAGAAAGTTAAAGAGTAATGACTCAGAAATTGATTTTTCTAGTGGAAATCAATCCCATGATTGCTTTTTATCAAAAGAAGATTCGACTGTTGATGCTCAATTACAATTGACCCAAATTAGAATTGATGAGTTGAATAATGAAATTGCCAAAACTGATGGGCATGAAGTAACCATTAATAATTTGAAGACTAGATTATATGAAGTTGAAAGAAATTATAAAGTTTTGATCAATTTAAAAAATCAAAACTTTGAAGATTATAAAAGTGAAAAGTTCTTAAGTGCGGGGAAGATTTTAATGGTTCAAAATTCAGAATATGAAACCAATTTTAATAATCGATTTATTATTCATAATATGTTACTAAAATGGAATTGTAATAATAGAGATATTGTTTATAAATATGTTCATTTATTAAAACTTCATAAAGCGATTGGCCACTTTATGACAAATGATGCAATTTCTAGTTTTATTAGTATTTTAAATAACAACAAAAAAAATGAAGAATTAAATCTAGAGTCAACAAAATCTTTTACTTTCAATGATAGTAATAATAAAAAAATATCTGCTCATGAAAAAAACAATTGTGAAAATAGTCTAAAAACTTATGATGATGATTTAAGATTTGTTAATTCTTCTAATTTATTTACCAACGATAATTATTTGATCAAAATTGTTTCTCCACAAATTCAAATGATTGATGAAAATAGTAATAATTCTTGTATGTTAGTTTCTTCTCCAAGTATTGAAGTTAAAGTTATTTCAGTTAATCAAAAGAGAACTAATTCTTCTTCAATTGATCAAGAAGTTATTGAATATTCGGATGTTATTGAAACAAGAATTGGAACATTTATTCATGAAGCTAATATTTTTGCATTTTACAAAGATACTGTTAATAATTCTAATGAGTATTTTCAAAATAATCCTTATGGTTCAAAAGATTCGAATTGGCCCCCTTGGCTTGGTGTTGAATTGTGTTTTAATGGAACTATTTTGAAAAATTATATGATGTTAGAAAAAACTTCAATGATGTTAAGATATGATACTGTTGGTAACACTTTGAAAGTCGATAAAGATGATAGTGATGAAGATGATGAAGGAGAAGATATTGACGATAATATGAGAAAAAATAAAATCATTTTTAAAGTTCCAAAAGTAACAATTAGTTGTGATTCCAAACAATATACAACATTGTATTCATTGATTTGGGGTTTATTGATTTATAGTGAACCATCTAGTAAAGAAATGTCAAGTGAATTAAGTAAATTGGCTATGCAAACTTCTTTAGGTAATATTGAAGAAATTTTACATAATGTTAAAAAACTTCAAAATGATATTAAAATTTTGAATCAAATAGAAACCAATTATTTTATAAAAAAATCATTTTTATCAGATGAAGAATTAGCAGAATTATCGTTAATTAGTTTTGAAAGATTAGATTTATTGCATCGTTTATATAATACCATGCAAGCCATTGCCTTAGGAGGAGATCAAAATAAAAGTATTGATGAACAAGTCGAATGGATAGTGGGAGCAGATTTAATCAATATTCAAATGTTAGTTGATGATAGAGTTCCCTTTATTGATTTAAGAATTTCCAATTCTACATTTCAAAGAAAAGAAAATACTGATCAATCAAATGAAAATTTAATTGAAATTGGAATGATGAATGGTTATGCCTTAAGTGAAGATGCTTATTATCAAGATATTTTATCATCTTTTGGAGAATTATCAAATGATGAAAAACTAGTTACTGTGAAATGGTCAATGAGGAAACCAGTGGGAGGAATCAAAGTCCTAAAATATCTACACGTATTTTTGAAACCTTTAAAGTTACAACTAGATCAAAAAACTGGTAAAAAAATTCAGGATTTTGTTTTTGAAAATGAAAAAATTAAATGGGAAACCAGTAAAAAACCAGATAATAGTAATGGAGAAGATGATGATAATAATATTACAGAAATCAATTATGATGACTATTCAGATGATAGTGATGATGAAGATGATGACGATGACTCAACTGATGATGATGAAAATAATCAAAACCGTTATTCGGAGAAATTTTTAAATCCATTTCAACGTCATGATACTACTACTTCATCATTAAATCCTAAAGAAAGTTTTGATTCTCCAATGGTTGAACATAATTTAGTTAAACCTGAAGGAGTGGAAATTATGTTAGAAAGAGCAAGTAACAATTTAAATGTTGAGTTAATCAAAATTGATACCTTCTTATTATGCATTTCTTATAAAGCGGAGGGAAAACAAAGATTGATTTCTGTTGATAATTTTGAGTTAAGATTACCAGATGTTATTATTAATCAAAAAATCTTGTCATTTTATGAGATTTCCATGTTTTTGAAGAAGACTGTGATTAAATCTTTACTTCAGCATTCTGGAAAATTAATTAAAAATAAATTAAAAGTTAAAAAAAGAAGAAGAATCAAGAGAATTTAAAGAACTATTTGTATTATGTTGGGCGTTTTGTTTTTTTAGTGTTTTTTAGTGGGAGCGATTTTGTTTTTTGTAAATTAAAAGTTATTTTAGAATTGGATTGTAGTATTTTGCTTTTACCAAATTCATATTTGACCTGAACTGTTTTAAGAATTACAGTTCTTGCTTATCAGCGCCTATAAGTTGGGCACGTGAATTCAAGATTTCTCATCACCGTTAGTAGCAAATCTAAACACTACAATTTACTACTAAAATTAAAATATTCCATTAATTTACTAATATACAAAGAACAAAACAAAATAAAATGAACCAAATTTAACCACCAAAACCATACAAAGTTCTTCCTTGCCTCTTTAAAGCATAAACAACATCTAAAGAAGTAACAGTCTTTCTCTTAGCGTGCTCAGTATAAGTGACAGCGTCTCTGATAACGTTTTCCAAAAATGATTTCAAAACACCTCTGACTTCTTCGTAGATTAAAGCAGAAATACGTTTGACACCTCCTCTTCTGGCTAATCTTCTGATAGCTGGTTTAGTAATACCTTGAATGTTATCTCTCAAAATCTTTCTGTGACGTTTAGCACCACCTTTACCTAAACCTTTTCCACCTTTACCACGACCGGACATTTTTTATTGATAATTTAATTGAATTTAAATAGGAGTTATCCTTGATGATTTTCTTCTTTATAAAAACTCTTTATGAAGAATCGGGAAATTGGGTCTTTAAATACTTTTTGTTTTGCAAATTTCAGCAAAACAAGGCCGTTTGTGCCAGAGTCTGGTCCCGGTACGATTGGGACAAAGTGCGTGGACACAGGGCTGTAAACGCAAAATTCTCCCTGTACAAATAGGATTTCTCCTGAGTAAAGATCAGAACGCACTTTGAATGCATGCCAGAACATGCTACACGCGGTGCTGAAAATATCGCAGCAGACGAACTTTGGAAAATATAAAAAGCAGAGATTTCCCTTTAAGCTAAATCAATTTCTTATTTCCATAATATCATCAAGCAACAATGGCCAGAACTAAGCAAACTGCAAGAAAATCCACTGGTGGTAAAGCCCCAAGAAAACAATTAGCTTCTAAAGCTGCTAGAAAATCCGCCCCATCTACTGGTGGTGTCAAAAAACCTCACAGATATAAGCCTGGTACAGTGGCCTTAAGAGAAATTAGAAGATTCCAAAAATCTACTGAATTATTGATTAGAAAATTACCTTTTCAAAGATTAGTTAGAGAAATTGCTCAAGATTTCAAAACTGATTTAAGATTCCAATCTTCTGCTATTGGTGCTTTACAAGAATCTGTTGAAGCTTACTTGGTTTCCTTATTTGAAGATACTAATTTATGTGCTATTCATGCTAAAAGAGTTACTATTCAAAAGAAAGATATCCAATTGGCTAGAAGATTAAGAGGTGAAAGAGCCTAAGTTTTTTTCATGTTATTATTCATTATTTATAACTTACTGGGTCTGGTTTTTGTTTAATGTACAATAGTTTTAGAATTAATTATAAACTCGTAATCAATTCATTCTTCTTGTTTTAAGTATTGATTTGCTTTGATGCTGAATCTTTTAGCCATCCATAAGTCAATATCAGAAATTCCTTGAACTGGTTCGTGAGTTTGAAGAACCACTTGGACTTTGTCATAGGAATAAGTAACGGTGGGATGATGGCCTCGCTGATGGCTGATCATATTGATGGTATTAACAAAGGCGGTGGTTGAAACAAAGTCTTTCATGGGGAAGTCTGCTTCGAGACAAGCCAGACCTTCGTAAGAAGCCAAACGCCAATGTTTCAATTTAAGAAGTTCCAGAGTTGCTTTAGCCAACGGCACCGCCACCGGCATCACCGCAGTAGGCTTGAAATACATGTTGTTAATTTAATGAAGATCTTCAATCGATTGGGTTGACTCAAGCAACAGTACCAAAATTTGAGTCAAAATCAGTCAAGTTCAGGACACCCACACCTCAAAGTATTGAAAAAACCCAGACACCAGTATACAATAAATTAATTATAACTTCAATCACAAGAGACTGTTTTTAATGATAATTGATGGTCAAAGATTGGTTAGTAAATAAACATTTTGATATTTGAATTTGTGGATTCGTTCTGTGCAAACACATGGGTGAGCAATAATGCTGACTTTCAATCAAGCAATGAAACAAAAGAATAAAAGCTCTTGTTGCCAACAATCTTAAATCTCTCTGAATCTCTTAAAGTACTTCCCAGACTTTTTTAAACTGTTTTGATTAGAAAAAAACGAAATTCCTCTTCCGTTGCTCAAATTCAAAAAATGATTTTGCAGCAAGTTGGTAATTTCATGTTGAAAAATCGAGATTGCGCTAAAATGTAAACACTGCTCATCTTAATCTGTTTATCTTTAATTCTCATCATTATCATGTCCAAAATCGAAGATTCTATCGAAACAACCAAGGAAGCCGTCAAAAGCGAATCCCAAACTCTTTTCTCTCAACTTTATGACTACACTTTAACTCCCTATCCTGCCTGGATCTTTGCAGGTGGTTTAGCAGCTTCTCCAGTTTTATCAAAATCTCAAGTACCAGCTCGTCAAGGAATTTTTGCTAATTCATCCAGTAATGTCCCTATCAAATTGGTCAGAGTTGGTCCTACTAATAAATCTGTTTTATTGTTTAGTTCAGCAATGGCTCTTGGAGGTTATATGACCTATGATGGAGATTATTTGAATGGGGCTGGTTTTACTTCAGTTTGGTCATCTTTATATCTATTAGTTAATGGGAAGAACACTATAAATTCTTTAAAATATGGAAGATTGTGGCCGATTGTTTTAACAGTTGGTGCATTAAGCAATGCAGTATTATATGGGGAAAGATTTGTTTGGAAATAAATGATTTTAGTATTTCAAAAAAGTTGTAAAATAATCCTTACAATGTTTTTAATAATGGTTTATAATTTATAGTACATTGATGCAAAATAGTTTTTTAAAAAAAAAAGCTATTAGTAGTAAAAGTCAATTTTTATGAATCTCGTTAAGTAATAAATCAATTTTTCTAAAATTGTTTGAGCTTTTGGCATAATCTCGATGAATTTTTGAATTAATATGTTTGTTGAAATCTGTGAATTTAACTCGACAATTTTCACATTCAACATAATTTTTATTTTTCCTTAAATTGGCTTTATTGTTAATACCAATCATTCTTTTTTGTAAATTTTTAAGTAAAGGATCTTTGCCATTTAATACGTTTCCAATATTTGTCAGTAATTTCGGAGCCACTGAACTATTGGTCATGGTAATTCCTGATGCAGGATTATAATTATCATTAGTTGTGGTATCATGATCTTCTTCCACTTCCTCTTCTACTTCTTCTTCTTCTTCTTCTTCTTCTTCTTCTTCTTCTTCTTCTTCTTCCTCTTCTTCTTCTTTTTTTTCTTCTTCTTTATTATCAATTTGAGGACTTGATAATACATCAGATTTATCTTTATTCTCAATTTTATCCAAATCACTACCAGTAACTGATCTTTCAACAAATCCATAAATGTTATTACTAGAATGATCAATTCCACTACTTATAACGCATTCATTCTTCAATTGAGTTCTAATTTTTGTCAAAGTTTTCAAATGGGCTTTTTCAAGTAATTTCCATCTATTTATACTTTGTAAACTGAAATTTGTTTTGGCAAATAATGATTTACCCTTGATGGTCTGTCTAATCATGGGGATTTTAGTCTCATCTTTCCATTCTCTAATAATGATAGGTTTATATTTTTTTTGTAAATCAAAGGCAAAAATAAATGGATTGTCAAAAATATGAAATGAATTTAAATTATTAGAATTTTTTTCTAAATTCAATAGTGTGGTTAAAGATTTTGTTTTGGTTGCTAAATCGGATATTTCAGTATTATTATTGATTAACGATAATCCAATATAATTGCAAATTCTTTTCAATTTTGAATAATTCCAAACTCTTTTTGTGGTTCCGTTCATTTTGCTAAACATATTGTTACTAGGATAAGTTTTGTTCTTATCAAAAGGTTTAGAAGAAATGATTAAATTAACGGAATCATTGAAAAATGGTTCGAAAGTAGCTCCAAGTGATTTCAATTGAGATTTTACCAAATTCATTTGAGCCAATGAAAACGTAGAATTGGGATAGGAATTATCAATATAAAACACACAGTTGGATAAGAAGGCCCGATATAATAAAATTTCCTGTTTTCGATCCAATTTTCGTTTTTTATTTTCAGTTGTACTGACCTCTTCAGTAACGAGACTTCTTTTTTTGTTCAAAACAAGCTGAATTTGACGTTTTTTGAGTTGGACGTTTGCCTTGATGGCCAGAGCCGTGGGTACAGAGTTGGGATCTCTGCTTGCAAGAGGCACCCTTCGTGTCAGTTCGCTCATTATTACAAAAGATTCAGTTTTTGGCAACAGAATTTGGTATTATTTTCCTAGAATTTGGCGTTGTTTTTTTTTTGTAGGTAAACAAATATACACGTGACCCCAGATCTGAAGGCTCTTAAAAATTCACAATTTTCACACAATTTGTTAACAACTTTTACTGATTCAAAAGACACAAATTATGGGAACCGCAAAGAAGAAAGTAGTGATTTTGGACACTTCCGACTTTGGAGGTCGCTTAACTTTCAGGGGTCCTCACCAAGTGGAGCATATTTATGACGATGACTTTGAAGACGACGATTTTGATGAATTTGACAGAGTGGAAGATGAATCAGACGATGGGGAAATCTTAGAAGACGATTATAATAAAAGTATTGCTCGTCAACAGGACGAAGTCTCCTTGACCTTCAAAGATTTGGAAAAAGCCATTGCTCCGGTGTTTTTCACCTTGCTTGGATTTGCTGTCAGAGTTTATAGAATTGGTATTAATAATTCAGTGGTTTGGGATGAAGCCCATTTTGGGAAATTTGGTTCATATTATCTTCGGAATGAATTCTATCATGATGTCCATCCTCCATTAGGTAAAATGTTGGTGGGGTTTTCTGGTTATTTGGCCGGTTATAATGGTAGTTGGGATTTCCCTTCTGGAGAAACCTATCCTGATCATATTTCTTTTATCAAAATGCGTTTATTTCAAGCAATTTTCAGTTCTCTTTGTGTTCCTTTTGCTTATTATACTGCCAAAGAAATTGGTTATGGGATTTTCCCAACTTGGTTATTCACTTTAATGGTGGCAGTTGAACAAAGTTATGTTACATTAGGAAAATTCATATTACTAGATTCCATGTTGTTATTTTTCACCGTCACTACAATTTATTGCTTTGTTAAATTTCATAATGAAAATATTAAACAATCTTTTAGTACTAAATGGTGGAAATGGATTATTCTATTAGGAGTTTCAATTGGTTGTGTTGATTCAGTTAAAATGGTGGGATTATTTGCTACTGCTTTGGTTGGAATTTATGTGATTATTGATCTTTGGCAAAAATTCGGTGATAAATCAATGAATAACAAAATTTATTTTTATCATTGGTTAACCAGAATTTTTGCTTTAATCTTTATTCCATTATCAGTTTTTGCCTTTTGTTTTAAAGTTCATTTTGATTTACTTTGGCGTAGTGGTACTGGAGATGCCAATATGAATTCTCTTTTCCAAGCTAATCTTGTAGGTAGTGATGTTACTAGTGGTCCAAGAGATGTTACAATCAGTTCTTCAAAAGTTACTCTAAAATCCCAAGCCATGAATGGGGGATTATTACATTCTCATGTTCAAACTTATCCAGAAGGTTCATTACAACAACAAGTCACTACTTATTCACATAAAGACGATAATAATAATTGGATTTTTGAAAAACCATTTGATGGCTGGGAATCAATTGTATCATCAGATGGTCATGAATATTTAAACGATAATATGAAGATTAGACTCTCACATCCATTAACTGGAGCAAATTTACATTCTCATGAAATTGAAGCTCCAATCTCCAAGAAAAATTATGAAGTTTCTGGTTATGGTAATCCTCAATTAAGTGATGTTAATGATTACTGGATCATTGAAATTGTTGATCAATATGGTCTGGAAAATTCATCAAGAATTCATCCATTAACCACCAGTTTTAGACTTCGTCACGAAGTTCTTGGTTGTTATTTGGGTACTACTGGATCACATTATCCAGAATGGGGTTTTGGCCAAGGAGAAGTTGCTTGTATTAGAAACCCATCTTCAATCAATGATAAATCAACTTGGTGGAACGTGGAATTTCATCAAAATTGGAAATTAGAATCACCAACTGATTTCAAATTACCAAAGACTAGTTTCTGGAAAGATTTTATTGAATTGAATCTTGCCATGATGGCAACCAATAATGCGTTGGTCCCTGATTCAGAAAAACACGATGAATTGGCTTCAAAATGGTGGCAATGGCCTTCTTTACATACTGGTATCAGACTTTGTGGTTGGGATGATGAAACTGTTAAATATTATTTGATTGGTTCTCCCGCTACAACTTGGCCTTCAACTTTATCAGTTTTAATCTTCCCTTTGATTTTCTTATTCTACATCTTTAGATGGCAACGTCAATACTCAGATTTTTCATCAACCAAAAAATTTAATTTGTTCTTAATGGGTGGGGTTTATCCAATGTTAGGTTGGGGTCTTCATTTTATGCCATTTGTTATAATGGGCAGAGTCACTTATGTTCATCATTATTTACCAGCTTTATATTTTGCAATGTTGGTATATACCTATGTTTTTGAACTTACAATTGGTTCATTAAATACAAGTCCCAAAAAATTTCATAAATTCATTTATATTCTCAGTTATTTACTTAATTATTGTTTGATTATCACAATTTTTTGGATCTTAAGACCTTTGAGTTTCGGTATGGAAGGTCCAAACACTAGTTATAAAAATTTAAACTGGTTACCTTCTTGGAAATTATCTGATGAAAAATTATGGGATTGGGAATACAATTAAAGTTTTATTTTAGTTCTTTTTAAGTTATAATATTTTTTTATAGGCATTTCAATACATAAAAACAAAAAATGTTTTTTTATTTATTTATGTTAAAAATTTAATACAAATCACAAAAATAAAAGCAAGAATTAAACTATTGATTGGATCAATTTTATCACTACCTGAATGATGTTTAACATTTGCATTTTCTTCATTACCAGAGCCTGATGGTCCTCCTTTTTTCTTACCTTTATCATCATTTTCTCTTGAAAAACTTTTTAGAACGTTAGCACAAGAAATACCATTTTTAGCAATATTGCCCAAATCTTGTCTTGATTGTGGTTGTTTATTCAAAAATGCTTCTCCTTTAAAATCACAACTTTTTGGGTCCCTATGATTTTTTAAATAATATTTATCCAACACATATGATAATCTTTGTTTATCATCACAATCTGAATAATATCCATATTCTCCAGTGGTTCCGTTACCAGTAATATCCGAACAATCAACTTCATTACATAAATATTGATAAAGTTTTGCAAAATCATGCTTCTTTTTTTTGGGGGAAACAATACATTCCAAAGAAGTCTCTAAACATTCACATTTGAAATTAAAAGGTGTTGAAGGAAGTTTTGATGACCCTTTCCAAGTTTCTGATTGTGCTGGACAAGTGTAATCTCTTTTAACATCACTATCTTTTGTAGAAACTTTGGGCTTTGCATTGGTAAAGGCATCTCTTAAATATCTAAAATCATCCAACTTTTTGACAGAATTTTTCCCCTTTTCAACCTTAACAACCCCATATTTATTTTGTTCTTCATGAAACATATAAACAATTCCTCCAGACCAAACACTGGTCATCAATGGACTAAATAAAGCTTCAACTTCTTGAAATGGTCTTGGTCTAACAAGATTGCAACCAAACTCCGAAAAAAATAGTGGAACATTGTAATTTTGAAATTCAATTGTTCTTTCACTATAACCAGAAGTGAAAAAAGAAGAAAATCCACACCATTCATACATATTAATTCCATAAAAATCAATTGATTCTTCGGGAGTCCCGCATTTAAAATAATTTGCCATTTTAACTCTAGTATCACCATCATCATTTGAAGAATAACCAACAGGAATATTTCTATACTTTCTTTTTTTAATATAAGCTTTTGTATCTCTAACCGCTGCTTTGACATATGGAGAAGCATCAGTATTAGTTTTGTCGTTAGAAACTTCATTACCAGCAAAAAACCCAAATAAATTATTATATTTTGCTAAAGCATCGACTACTGATTTGTATCTATCATAAATTTCAATATTCCAAGATGGGTGTTCTCTATTAATTGAATTAAAAGGTTCAGATAAATCAGCAATAACATAAATTCCAGCATCCGCCAAAGCATTCATACAAACATCATGATTTACAGTTGGATTGATGGAATAGACCCTAATCAAATTAACACCTAGCTCATTTAACAATGGTATATCTCTTAAACATGATTTTTCATCCGCCAAAGGATCCGAATACCTAATTTCTTCAGAACTAATATCGGGAACTTCCAATGGTACTTCTAAATCCACATATATCGAAGTCAGGTTGATATTCTTAACTTGTAATTTTTCTTTCAAGGCTTCTTTCTTTTGGGTTTCTAATAATGATGAATCAAAAGTTTGTTGATATGCTATACCTTTAATGAAGAAACGAGTATTATTGTTGGAATAATAAAATTTATTTCCCTTGATGATAATTGGAGGAAACTCGGATCCACTGAGTTTCCCAGTTCCTTTGTTAGTTTTTAGAACAGATTTTGTAAAAGGATTAGAATTGGAAGTGATGATGGATTTGGGATTGGAACTTAATGGGAAAACTAAGGGATCCACTAATGCTTTGGAGACGGACCAGAGAATGAAGGCAATGAATATTCTTTGAAAATACATGGACGAATAAAGAGCTTTTCGAAAAGAACAAAAAAGGGAGAATCAGAAATTGAGAAATTGTTTTTGGAAGATTTTTATGGTTGCAGTTTTTGTTTTTGTGAGCTTACAAACAGCATACTTACAATACTTATAAATGGTAAAAAGTTGTGAACAAAAGGCTCTTACAAAGCAAGATTTCTACTGTAGTTAATTGAGGTAATAAGAAACTCATTCTAACTTTGTTAAAACCACTGTCCATAATTGGGGAGTCTATAGCGCTCAGCGCGATATAGCTAGTAGTTTGGTTTTGTGTCATGTTCAGAAATCTGAGAGAACCTCACTGCATTGAAAAAAAGATTATTTCTTGTCTAACAACAACATTAACCCAAAGATTCAAATAAATTAAGAAAATTGGAAACTGATTGTTAATTAGTACTATCCGGTAAATCTACAGTAAGTTTTTTTACAACTAATTCAACTTTGTCATATTATATCAGCATTTATTTGTTACAAAATCATTGGAAGTTTGAATAAATAGAAGTTTCTAAGTTTCGTTAATAAATAATTCTCGCAAATAAGCCACGAATAATAATAGGTTCTTTTAATTTTAATATCAGCGAGATTCCCACATTGTGTGTTTTTTCAACATTCCGTAGAACTCAAATACTATCTAGATTCAATTGATCATCATGTTAAAAATGTAAGAACCTTATTAATAAATCATTGATGGGAATCACTTACCTAATGAGTCACAATAGAGTCAAGGTTTACCCCAAAATGATCAATCTTCATCAAAGTTCCATCGATATTATTTCAAAATTTATTATTATAAAAGGAGGACAAGCACATAACAAGAACAAAATTTTTTCAAGATTTTATACTAAAAAAATTGGTCACGTGAAGCAATTTACAAACTGTTTGAGCCAGATGTCTTCGATTACAACAACCTTAAAGTTTCTTGAATTGACAAATTGTCAATAAAAACCTATTGTTCAAAAGATATTTATATTGTATATGCTACATTAAAATTGATAATTGAATCATGAGAATTTTTATTAAATAAAAAATAATAGTCTTGAAAAATTGTATAAAAATGAATTTGTTCTTTAA